>JANSTT010022592.1:0-99836 GCA_026745375.1 Platyura marginata | reverse complement strand
TAAAAAAAAAATTATTTTGTCTTTTTTTTGGAAACTGTCTTGTTGATATTTTTTATATGAAAAACAAAAAAACAAAAAAAAAAATTATAAACCACAAGTAGTTTATAAAGAAAAAAATGCACTGTTAGTGAATACAAAAAATTATTTTAAAATATTTGTGTACCAAAAAAAAAATGGGTTTTTATATTTAATTTTTCATGTTAGTGTGTAATAAATATTAGTTTATAGTTGATAAAACAAATAAAATGTTTATTAAAACAAAACTTTTTAAAATTGTTTTTAATAAATATGAGGTCAAGCTTTAATATTTAGGTCAAGCTTTAATCTAAATCTAAACGATTGTTCAGTTAGGACCTCTCTTCAGGAACATAACAAAAATAATATCTACCTAATTTAAATAAACGAACTAGAAGTGAGAGAGAATTTATCGACTTTACTTTACTATGGACAAACCTAGAATATCTAAGTTACAAAGATACAGTATACCCATCCAAAGATTCTAGAGACCTTTAAATTGAAAGATTAACGGTATAGACTTATTTGGATCTCGATTAAGGTCCTCATAATTAATACGTCCGTACTGAAAAACATTTACTAAAACTATCTCAATCATGAATTTAAATCATATCGGACAACCAAGCACTCTGGAGAAATTCTTAACTGTGTGCGACCGATTTAGAAATAGATTCCTAAAATCCAGTCCGAGCAATTCAAAAATGTTTCACCAATTATTTTCATAAATTCATTGCAATGCAAGTGTTTTCCAGAAGAGTAATTTTAATAATATGTAAGTATTTTGATTAAGATCTGTATATAAAAAAAAAAGAAATGTTACCTTCCTCATGGATTATTTATTCCTTTTCTTTTTTACAATTTTCGGATTCACTACACCATAATGTTTTGAAATTTGTCCATTCAGTTTCTTTTTCAGTTTGGCGGTTTTCGCCTTCTTATATGTTACTATAGCCGATCCCTGTCCATTCTTTCCCAGTTGCTGTAATTTCGATTCTCTTGTTCTATCTTCCTTGGCCAATTTATTTTCTGCTATTATTTCTTTGTAATTTTTATATTGTTTTTTGGCAGGTTTAGCGCCCAACTTTATAGCCAATTGTATTTTGGCAAGTGTTTTATCGTCTGAACCAAATCCACTAACACCAAAATTAAACACTTCATGTTTAGCCTTTTTCATATCAAATGTATCATCTTTGTGGAAGGATTTCTTTAATTCTTTTTCGACAACTTTTGGTTTTGATTTGTACGATTCAAATACGGTGGTTTTGAAGTCTCTTTTCTTGTTGTGATTAAGCAACAATGCTTTTGTAGGAATTATTTCGTCTGACATTATTTTTAAATGCGCGAAGAATTACAACTTTTTTGAAACAAAACTACGGTAACCAAAAATATTTTGATAATTTTTGACGTCTTGGAATTTGTTTCCTTGCTGTTAGAAATTAAAATGGCCGATGTTAAATAAAGTCTTCTTTACCGATTAGAACTACAAACGCAACGGTATGTTTCGATTACTTTTATGTATGTTTAATCATTTTCAATTTAATCGCAGACCTCGATTATAGGAGCCGAAACTGTCCAAACTAACAGAGTCCGTCTTCAATAGTGATTATATACTCCCAACTTTGTTTTTACACGATTTTGAAAAAACATGGTCTAGATAAATAAATGTAATTCTGATTTTACGGGATTAAAGGTTTTTGATTTAAATTTTAAGGAAAAATATTTCTATTAACTGCAATTTATCATATAATGCATCACGCATCTAAGAGTTGAACACCATAATGATTTGGATGTATTTCAATTTACAAATATCATTGGTTCAGAAAGAAGCACTAAACGTAGTTTACGAAATCCATATCCGTTTGGATGCGTTGAATTTTGCTATTTATAATTAAACACACTCCAAATGGGCGTGACTAAAATCAAATGAAAAACTACACTATCATCAGGGCCTGCTGATTCGATTTTTCTCATTTTATCTGACATCTGTTAAGTGATGTCTTCCAAAGACAAATTGTTTATTAATCAGACTTTTAAGGATATAAAAGCCAAAGGAAGTGCTGTATTAAAAGCAAATGAGAATGTGGAGCAACTTTATGAAATTATTAAATACTTGGAGGTAATTATTTCAATAGATTTGTGTGTTTTTATTTTTTTGAGGTTAGGCCACTTTCTAAAGTTTTTTTTCCTTAACACAAAATTTTTATTCTTTTCGATTAGAGTCACGTAACATCTAAACTACCGGTAGCACCATGTTTGCTAGTACTAGAACAAATCTTTACAAAATTTCTGCAGCAGAGACGATTTGCCATCGAAATCACACCTCTAAAACCAATAGGTACATTTATTTGTTCTTGTGACCTCAAAAATGGGATGTAGTCGAGAAAAAAAAATTTATGACGACGTTTCGTTTTCTCATTTGTTTTACAGAAAGAACTCCTGATATTGCACACAAAGAACTTTTGCGAAATCTATACAATGAAACCATTCGTTTGACATTAATATGTTTTAATTTAGAGGACCAAGCGGACAGTGTCCAAGCACTTGTGACCACAATGAAATTGTTAGCCCATGAAGCAAATTATCCATATGAAAATGTAGCCGAAGCAAATTTTCCAATAAATCGATTACGTAGCATTTTGCTAAAACTACTATCGGTGGACAAATCATCCAAACATCTTATTGATCGATTTAAAGAATTTGGTTCATATTTGGATGTTGTGTACTATGCATGGAAAATTTTGCCTAGTCTTACGTTGAAAGGAAATAATATTAGTGATAATTATATAAAAAATTATTTAGACTTAGTATCGGCGATACCAATTAACATTGAACCGCAGGGATTACCTCAGTTTTTGTGTTCAACAAAAAGTCTGGAAATTGATTACCAAACAATAAAGAAAAATTTAAATAAATCATGGAGTTGTGCTACCAATTGGGAACTGTCGACAGCTAACCATAAGCAAATGTTAATTGTTTTGTTGGAGTATATTTTACCACATTTGCAGAAACCAATTTTAATGACAGATTTTTTTATGGATTCATTGGATGTTGGTGAGTAGATTTCATTAGTATTTTTTTTTAAATTTGTAGAAATTAGTTTTTTCATTTATCTTAGACATAAGTTATTTTCTACGATCAAACTCGTTTATTTCATTGAATATTCTTACGTGTATATAGTTCCGATAGATGATTGAACTAAGTTAATGAAACTTTTAGGGATAAAAATTGGAATTGTATAGTGCCTAATGCATTAAGACAAGGAATTAAAGGAAAAGTTAAAGAAGTTAAGTGTGAAAAAACAGTACGTGTGTGTGTTTTGGACGCATTGAACTCAAAATGATTAGTTTTCGTCCACCTTAATATTGATGGGAAGTTCAATAAGATGTGAGTTCAATTCAATTCAGGCATCATGTCGTTTCTGCCTTAAAATGAATAAATCAGTGGAATGGCATTACATGGGTTCTGCAGAAGATTACAACAAAGAAAGAACCTCAAATATGTTTTGAAAAATTGTACAAAGGAGGCACATGTAATATGTAAAAATGTAGGGATAAAGGGAAGAGGCATTATAAAAATTTATGCTTCCATACCATATAGCTATGTATATCTACATATGTCTATATATTCTTACACCTGGAGACAATTTCCTATTGAATATATCTTGAGAACATTGGAATTACTATATTTATGTTTTTTATGAATCCTACTTCCTACCATCTCATCTTGGTGTCCATCAAATAACATTTTTAATTTTTCTAGGTGGACAAGTTAGCCTTTTAGCCCTGCAAGGAGTATTTACACTGTGCCAACAAAACAATCTCGCCTATCCAAATATCTATGAAAAACTCTATTCAATGTTTGAACCAGAAATATTCCATATGAAATACAAAGCACGTCTCTTCTATTTGGCTGATATATTTTTAAGTTCAACACATTTGCCAGAAAGTTTAGTGGCTGCATTTGCAAAACGTTTGGCCCGTTTAAGTTTGGTTGCACCACCGCAGGATATTATCATAATCATCTATTTCATTGAGAATCTTTTGCTGAGACATCCCGAATTGAAACGATTACTTCGGCCAATCTATCGGACTCTACTATCAAATGATCCATATATAATGGACGAACGGGATCCAACCAAATCGATGGCAATCGAAAGTTCTCTATGGGAAATTGTATCATTACAGCGTCATGCGATGCCATCAATTGATCAATTGGCAGCTGATTTAATATTTTATCGACTTCCCAGTACTGAATGGGATCTTAGCAAATATTTGGAACTTAATGAGGATGATGTAAGAAGTCGTCTTTTAATTGTTTCAAAAATAAAAATTCAACTTTTTTTCAGGTATTTGATCAGGAAATTGTGAAACGATCTAAATGTGGTGGATTAAATTTTGAGCGAACAATGGGTGTGCCCAAAAAAGAAAGTTGGTTCTATTGGAATCTATAAAAGATTTTTTTACATAAAAATATGTACACCAATTAAAAGTGTATTAACATTACCGTATGTTTAAATTCATAGATCATTTCCAATAAGGAAAGCTTTTATTCCATTCAGTGTGCATGGAGATAAAACAAAAAAACAAAAAAAAAAACCACATTTTTGCTGTCTAGAAATTTATTAATTTAGCCCAAGTACGTACGATATTTAATATTTTTAGTAAAATAAAAAAAAAAACCAAGTTTTTTTGATAATTTTATTGAATATTTGCGCTTTGTAATAATCACCTTGAATAATTATTATTTTGAAAAGTAAATCACATTTTTCAGAAATATTTTCGTTTTCTTTATTTAATGTGGCTTTCCACATTTCAATCCAGAGAATATCCTTTAAAAAAAACCAACAAAAATGGTCAAATAAAAAATTTAAAAAAAAACTCGTAGCCTAGAGATGTTGAAGCCTAGAGATGAAGAACTCGTAGCCTAGAGATGAAGACAGTTTGGAATAATTTCTTAACGAGTACGCTCTTCCATTGTCACACTTGCGCTAGACTAACTATTCTACAATTCCACAATTTAGAACGGATGATACACCATTGAAACTAGTAGCTATGGAAGTAGTGAGTAGTCTGATTTACAGGTAGGATACCAAGCGGAAGAAAAGAGCACGCACAGGGCCGTCCATACCAATATCAAGTGTCGGCGAGCGATGCAAAAAAAAAAGTATTAAAAAAGGGATGTCTAATGGGTTTTGTGAGCTAGAGACCGGATCTTCAAAGAATAATAAAAATACTGGCAATTCAAATTGGATTGTATTGTGGGAGAAATAGAAATTCGCACTCTAAAGGCAAGATCGGTTATTTTTACGATCTTCTGAACATTTAGGATATTTATCTGTAAGGTCAAAAATCTCTACTGAAAGCTGTCAAGAGGAATATTATTTATTGCTTATTAGAATATTTTTGTTCTGGGAGGTTCTTCTATTTTAGAAGTTAAATGCTATAACCTTCCTCAAGATGTTTACTTTATGACCAAAATACGTCTCTTCTAATGTGATCCAGAGTAGTGACTTTTGAAAACGATACGAGCGTATTTGTGTCGTTTTTCGTGATTTTCTACTCTGGCAATAGCATCGTTGATGATGTGAATACGCCTACTAAACTGCGACCGAATACGCCTCTAAACATAATGGCGGCTTGGATATTTGGTGAATTGTTGTAGTGGAAGTGCTTAAAGAAACAATACGTCCAAACAACTATCGTTATCAAGAGTAAGCCATCAAGTTTCATAGTTTCTCTTTCTCTTGACCGTAATTTTTGGACGTTGGAAATAAATGCGAGTATTAATAAACATTTTGCGTATATTTTGTTCCTATCTTTCATAAAACTTATTCATATTCACATAAATGTTCACATTTCGGACATTTTGATTGATTAGAAAACCACTGCTTTAAATGTTGCAAATGGCCGCCATGCGAACAACTTCGACACCATGCATACAGTCCAGTTACAACACGATTGCATACCGAACATTTTGAACTATGGGCCGATTTACATTTATTACAGTACCATTTCGATTTATTGGTCATCGTTTTGCCACAACCACCGCACAATGTTGAGATTGATGTTGACTGTTGATTCAGTTCATAAACCGAACGAATCCATGATAAATTTATGATGACCGTAGCTTCGTTCCATAGCTGATGACGTTGCAAAAAATCTATATAGGCAAATAGCCAATTTTCCTGTTTAATAAAAAAAAAGTTGCAATGTACATTGATCGTTGATTTCATTCATTTCGTTAAAGGAAAGGGAAAAACTTACGTAGACAATTTTCTCGATGGGTAATTCTTTTCGTCGATCACCAAGTACTATTAGAATGCAAACAGATGATTGTACGTCTCCAACGTCAGATTGTAATGTTAGACTGTCGGCAAGAATTTGATTCGGATCCCACCGTGTTGCATATGGTTGATTTACAATGCGTAATATACTTGGTGGTTGGGGTGGCTAAAAATTTTCAAAATTAAACTCATTGTAGGTAAGATAACGATGATTAAGGGTTTGGAGGATAACTGAAGTTATCCAGCACGGAAGGCTTATTGTGAAAAAACTATGACTATTGGTTATTTAAATGTAAGAAGAGCGTTACGCAGAATCCCCACTATGTTGCCAAAGGGCAATTCATGTAATCTCACCCTGTCGACTAGAAATGCACTAAGTAGAGTTAAGACATAAGACACTCTCCCAATATGAGAATGAGTGTAAATGAAATTTTCAATAATTTAAAAACAAAGAGAAAAATCCTTACCGGTGACGCTTCCCTCCGATTATCATTAGCTAATTCCTGAGTTCTAGCTGTTTGCAAATCATGACCGATTAGCGAATTCTGTGGCAATGACCATTCCCGTGTTAGATCATGTGGTCCAAAATACAAAAAACCATTTCGAAGACTTTTAACACAATCCATATCGTTAACGGTAAGTTCAGCTTCGCCATACATAAAACTATTAAATGAATCCGAATCGATAATCGGTTTTGCTAAACTGTTCGTTGATAAATTTGACGATGAACCAATCGGTAGATTTTTATCGATCATTTTTGGATGTGCAAATTCCAAATGTTTACTAACATCTTCAATGCCACCACTCAACAATGAATCATCGTTGCCTTCGTTATCATTATCACCCCATCCGGGTGTTATGGAATTGGAATTTTGTAATTTAAAAATTCGACTTGGCAGTATGCTTTGACTAGAATTGGAATTTCGTAGTTCCGGTTTTGAATTTGTTTTTGCGGTGGCATATTGATTTTTAACGAAACGCCATAGAATGCAAACATTCGATTTGCCATATTTTTTTGCTACATCAGCATTGTGATCGCACATTTCCGATAGACTTTTTCCACTTAGAATATATTCTTTGGCACAACCATGAAATGAGATAAAATCTTTTAGGAGATTATTTTGAATTGCTTCTTTGGGAACGGTCTAAAAGAAGAAAAATCAGTGCACAACAAAAAAGAAACGAAAATCTTACTTGAGGTTTGGCAGTAAAATTGATTAACGAAGATTTAGCAAGATGGAATTGATCACTTGGAACTTGTTGTTTGGTGCGTTTTCTTTAAAAAATATTTTCAAAAATTAAAATTAGCCCGAAAAATACGGAATACCAAATTTACGTAATAAAATTTGTTCGAGATGTTGGCGCAGCCGGAGCCATACTTTTAACTTTATATGACAACAATAAATCACCACTTAAATTCAAACTGATTCCCTGTGAATTTGGTTTGCCACTTGGTGGACTGGCATCTTTGAACGAATGCCTTAGTACGGTTGAATCTTTACTGGACGATAGTAGAACACCGGGATCATCACCTTTCCAACATATTCCGGTGACAACATTTGTATGGTCCTCAAATGATATATACGGTAAGTACGGTCGTCTAAGATCCCAAACATAGATACAATAGTCAGCCACAAGGGAGGCACTGGCTATGTTATAAGTACGATCCGGACGCCATTTTACTTTGCCAACAACAGCAATTGTCGTTAATGTATGTTCAAGGACGGGTTTTTGTTCGGTATTCCATATCTAAAACGGAAATTGTAATATGATCGACTTTTCTCCGTATTTTTGGACAATTTTGTTTTACTTTAACTAATCGATCTCTGCTTCCGGTTGCTAGCCATGGTTGGGTGGGATGCCAGTCACATGTGTATATCGGTCCACTGTGTGCCGTAAATTGTATTGAACATTTTTCAGGTCTGAAATATTGAGAAAAAAAAAGATTGTTGAAACTATAGATTTGTGGATATCTGGGGAAGAGTGACTTGAAAAATAAGGAAAATTGAACTGGAAGCTTAGATTTTAAAGCAATTTTATTGTTAACAGAAAAGTAAAAAATTCAAAACCTCCTCAAATCCCACAGTTGTACCGTTCCACTTTCAGACACTGCCGCAAATGTATTTGGATTTTGAGGACTAAATTTCACATCTCGAATACTCTCGGAATTACTATAAGAAAAAAATTGTTTTTAATCAAAACGAAATCATTTTTTTTTTAATATTACAAACCAAAAATATGTGTGAACCGCCTTTTCTAATCTCAAATCAAAACATTTGATGTTACCATCTTGTGAACCGGAAATCAGTAGATGTGATTCGGTTCCGTGAAATGTTACCGTATGTGTTGTTCGCTCATGTTCACTATACACAAATTGCTGTTTTTGTCGACCAAATTTTGACAAATCCCATACAGTTACGACACCATTGGTGGCGGCCGTTGCCAAAATATGACTATCCACAACGCTCCATGCTACATCGTTGGAGGAAAAACTTAAATTTTGATTTTTACCACCGCGAAGATTGCAAATTTCAATAAATTCCTCTTGTTCGATTGAGTAGATCTTCAATACTAAGAAAATAATCAGTTCATGAGAGCAATTTGAGAACAGCGACATTTTACGAATTCTTACATGATCTTCCAGCAATGGCTAGATGATTAAAATCTTTATTAACTGCTATAGCATTCGCATGACCATCGCCACATATTTTCAGGGTTGATGTTCCCGTTGCTGTCATAACTGTTAAATTGCAAGTAAACCAGATTAGTGTTTTGAGTTTAAGAAAAAAATTCCTGAAGTCGTATCTCTGAGCCATGCCAACATTCTAAACGTAATATAATCAACAATGAATGTTGATTTAAAATGCGAATATTTGTTCGATATTGTTTGGACAATTTATTAACATGATAATAAAAGTCAAGTTGTGAAATTTTAATAGACAATTATAGACAATGGGAATGAGTGATTTGAGGTTCCTAGACTCACTATACATAACTAAGTAAATAGATGAATTACACTTGTCTATAATATTACAATAAGTCTAATATATTAATTTACCTGAACAGTATTGCAAATCTACTTATTAATAACGTTTAATCATTAAAATAGTAGTAATATTTAAATTTGCTTCCACCTTCTAACTTGATCCGAGGAGCCCTTTAGAAAGGTACAAGTGTTATTCGGCAGTATTTGGGTAACTGATATAAAAGTATTAAATGTTTTGCCGAATCCAAGTACTAGTACAATACAAGTACTAATAGTAAAGTTACTAAAATACGGGTTATTTACATTACGGATAACAATTTTTAGCTATTTTTTAATTAAAAACTTTAAGTAATTATTTATTTATATTATTTTGACACATGTCCGCAAAATAAAACGCTTTTCTCGCTTTTCTCGCTTTTCTCGCTCTTTATATGTCCTTTTCTTAATTGTTGCAATTTATATACAGTGATTCATGTCTATTTTCTTCAAAAAAGCAGTCAAAAATCATTTTTAATTTAATTAATGCTGCCAGCTTAAAATTCAAACCATTGATAGAGTACCATAAAAATTAAATAAATATTGTACAATTGGTATAATACAACAAAAAGAAAGGATAAAGGTTATTCAAATTAATTTAAATTGATATTTACTCGGTCATTAAAATTTTTCTTCTGAGTAGAGTAAATTAAAAAATCACACTATAGTGAACACACGTCTTGAATTTCTTTAGGTTGGCTGCAAAACAAAAACAACAGCTGTCATTTCGATTTTTTCTTTATGCATATTCATTCAAAAATGGCGGCTCATAGTGGAGGTGTCGATTGGGCCTCCGTGGTAAAACCTTTATCATCCGCTAATTACGGACCGCTACAGAAAAGCGATGTTATAAATCTAGTAAAAGCAATATTAAAAAGGTAATGGACATAAAATAAATAATGTAAATATGTTAGTTTAGTAGTAAAACGTATTTTTTCATATTCCAAAATGGCTACCCAAGATACTACGTTCTTTCAATGAAAATTAATCATCTTCGTGGAACAAATTTGAATAAAATTCTTTGTTTTTTTTTTGCAGTGAAAATGATATTCTGGAACATGATGACACATATGATATATTCTACATGTCCTTTTGCTGTTTAGCAGCAAACAGTATTAGTGAACAATGCAGTTCAAGTGAGTACCAAACCCCTTGTCTGGATGTCCTTCACAAATAATTTTGTATAATTACAAAATTGTTGAAATTCTTTTTCTTTTTTATAGTATGTCAAAGTCAAATGCCCCAAGTTATAGAGGCAACAAATATTTTGATTCGTTATATGCTGCCAAAACTTGAGAAAGCTTCAAATGCTGAAATAAAATTAATACTTCCGGCTTTAAAAAGTTTGAGTGAAGGTAAAAGTCAGGAACAAGATTTTGATCAAATTGTATTAGCATCAATATTGCGAAATGCAAAACTACCAGAAAATTCCAAATCAACGGTTACAGGTAATAAATGATTTTTTTTAGCTAAATTTAGGTGTTTACAGTGGGAAATCATATTACATAATTAAATTTCATTGTTAGAATGATCTGGTACATAAAAATTATGATGTCTCTCTTGTAGGACTTTCAATTCTTTTTTTATTATTTATTTTTAAATAATGAATTTTTGTTTAGTTACAATAAAATTGCTTATTTTAGGCGTTGAAAAAGACAATTCTAAAGCGGAAATGAAAAGATCTCGGTCTGATTTATCAACAGTCATCTTACAACAACTAACTACACCATTGGGAAAGTCGACAACATGTTGGGCTCCTCTGACTGAAGACTTAGCTGATTATACGGTTTGTTACATCATGTTTATGTTGGAAAATGTTAATTTTCATTTTATATTTTAGCAAATATTTGTAAAAGCAAACATTTCGTTAATGGAATCCTTAAACGCTGGTGATACAATCTTAAAAGTTTGTTCGTCGTTGCCAATTTTGTCCAAACACTATCAACGCTACGAGGAAAGTTCAACACATGGCAAACCACTTTATTTGCCCATTCTACATTTAGACGCAACACTAATTAAAAACTCATTAGCACAAATGTCTTCAGACATTGCTATTTTGTCAATGGCCCTAACATTACCTATACTCGATCCATTGACACCATCGAAAATCAATCAATTATCTCAATGTGCAATGTCAGCATTATACTGTGCTGTAATGACATCAATTTCATGCAGTGTTCTTAATATGTCTGGTTCAAGTTCAATAAAATCCTCAACACAATTGCAGCAGGCATCGGGTGGATCTGGACAAGCACAAAATGATGGTGACGATTCGATTGAAGATGATCCAGCCCGAATTATTGTCGATAAGGCATTGGAAATATTTACCACTGTCGGAGCTATCTTAAATTCGGCACGAAGTCATATCTATCAAAATCATCTTTGTATGGGAGCTTGGTTATTGATATCTGGCATACAAGGAGCAATGGGTGCGTCCGGTAGTAGTAATACTAGAATGCAACAAACATCTGATGAATCAATTAAAGGTAAAAGTCCATCACGATCAAATGAACAAACGGCAACGGGACGTGTTAATTTGTTCAAAGTACAACAAGGTTTTGGTGTTTTAAATGCTGCCATTGCCAGTCATAGTTTGACATTACTCACCGAACTTATTGAAGATCTTAAAGTCGAATCACGTTCTGATGATGATATGATTAATTCGGATAAAATACCCGAACCAGCTGGTTTTAATATAATGGGACAATATACGTCGATGCAAAGAATTGTTCGAGTCTTGAACAGTGTCACCTTACAGCAACTTCTAACATTTTTGGCTACAGTTTCTTATCGAAAAGCTTGCACATTGAAAAGAGTTAATATAAAAAATGATGGTGATCCGATAAGTTATAGTGATTCAACGACATACTTTAATGATACATTTTCTTGTTCAGATGAATCAGAATCTGAAGATGAAGAAGGTAGTTATTTGGGTTTATGGTTGTTTAAAGAGACTATTTTGCCAGAACTAAAGAAAGTTACACCTGAAACACCAGTTGAAGAGAAACCTATTGAGAATCAACGTAGCAGCACTTTGGTTCCTGTTAAGGACGAACCACATGAATATCTGGAATTGTCTGCTCAGATTTTTGCATTTTTAGACACATCTCTAGGAAGTAATCACAAATTCCTCAATAAATACGTTAAGCTTGGTCTAAGCGAACAGCAAATGGTTTTGTTGGCAAATATTTTAAAAGATTTAGATCGTGATGCAGCCCGTGGCGAAATGGATAATGCAAACAGTGCACAATGGCAGGGAGCTATGGTTAAATTTGCTGGTTCACTTGGAAGATATTTACATAATTTAATTTCTGGTGGATTAATAAGTGAATCGCTGCAATCGTCTCTGTTGTTACATTTGGGTGTTTCACCATGGACTCAGGATTCCAATATTTGGCCATTACAAGTATATTCCCGAACACTTTCCGTATTGGTGCAAATTCTTCTATTGAAACCATCGCATGAAAAAGAAGCTGCTTGTCTGTCGGTATGGCATCGTTTGGTTAATACATTAGTTGAAGGTGTTTGCTCCACTCAACAAAGCGAAACCGATTATGATGATTTGAATGTTGAACATGCTCAATTGTTGCTGTTTCTATTTCATTCTTTAAATTTAATGCAAAAAAAATCCGTATTACTGCTAACTGCTGGTGGTGTTATTCGATGTGCCGAAGTATGTCGAAGTGTAACGCCCGAAAAACCTTTGCGTGACAATCAAATCATACTTCTGTCACGGCTGTTGCTATTCTTGGAATATTTAATGAAACATCTCTACAATGCACCAACTGTTCTATTGGAGCAAGTGCGCTGGAATCTGTTCAGCAGCATAACATTGGAAACAACGCCGAAAACAGCCGATACGACAACAAATAAAATTGAAATGATGTCATTTTCACGTAAAGATCTTGAGCACAAATATCGCAAGCATTCATCAAACTATGGATCCAGTGTACGACCAAAGTTCTACTCTCTAACGGTTATCGACACAAAAATCCAACAAGACTTTAAGTTGGACGGTTTAGCTTGGAATTTTATACTTTGCACACCAGACAAATTAAAATATCCTCTATTGGTTGACGCTTTAATAGACATTTTGGCTGTTACTGATATTTGCATGGCAAAAGTACCATATCAAACAATGTGCGCCGTAAATTATTGTTTTAATCTATGCTGGAAATTACTACTTGGACTGCCACCATCTACACCACACGTTGAAGCTCTAATGCAGGATAAAGTACCAAATTTACATTTACTTGTTTGGGCTGTACGATGTTTGCATCCGGTAGCAGCATCAAATTACTTGATTGTTAATAGTTTGGTGAAACAGGTTCGTTTTGTTTTTTTTTATATTTTTTAATGATGCTGTGGCTTATTTGAATGATTTTTAAGGGAATGTATACACAATACGCTGAGTCACTTTGGAACAAATTAACGGAACATGTTTCGGACATCAAATACAGCATGAAACAGACAAACTTAGGTTTGGAAGCATTCAATAAAACGTTCCAGACTCGTAAGTATTAAGTTTATATAAAAGTTCGTATTTGTAGATCGAGCAATCCGATTTTATATAGGGCTACTGTCCTCTTATTATAATCTCTACAATTTGAACGCCTGGTATTCATTTCTTTATTAGTGGAACTCTTCTCTGAAATGGTATTATGTCCGCTTAAGGTAAACTTTACGGCTCAAATTTGTGGTTCTCGTTTACTTGATTAAATTTTATTATTTATCCAATGTACCTCTTGGCTATGTAGTAATTCCCCAAATGATCTCTCCTTTTGTGGATGAATGCTCTGCATTTCGTAAGGATATGTATTAGGGTTTCTTCTATTTCTGTGCCTCTTTCTTCCAGGCCTAGCTTCTTTAGGAGAAGTTTCCATTTTTAGATAGGCTTTCTTTCTTTGTTAAATCAAAATCTAGTATTCTGTACGTTTTTATCATTTCAGGTAATCCTCGTTTTTCAAAAATCATTCTATTAGATGCAATCGTATCCCATTTATATGTCATTTATTGGACCACCAAAGATAATCTGAAAGCAAAAACAAATAATTTACATGGTTCCGGAACGGGATCTAGTTCAACCGAATATTCATCATCGACGACCAGCGGCAGTGCCGATCTATCGGGTTCAAGTGTTTTAAGTGACAGTGCATCATCGAATGTTGATGAAGTGATCACTGTCATTCAAGCGAACAATGATGCATTGGCTAAAGATCTAATGCTAAAATTAATTGATGCATTAGACAGTGTAAGAGAATGTACTTAGTGAGTAATTGCAAAATTGTATTCAAATCGGTTTATACATAATTTTTGGTTTTTGAATTTATACAGCCAAACGATGATATCAAATTTAAGTGGACCTGTACCAGAGATACTAATGGAATCGCTAATATCAATAGCTGGATCAAAAAATCAATACTGTACGACAATTGTTCAACAATTTGCAACACTTATTTCCGGTCAAGATAAAGATATTATTCTTGTGGAATGGCGAAAAAATTTAGTCGTCCAAAGTGATGATACATTTGCGACCGCAACATTTCCCGTTGAATTGCATACACTCTCAGTGATCGATGCACATTTAACGGAAGTATTTCAACAACCGACATTTTCAATTTTACTATCGCTTAAGCATACACAAAAATCAATTGTTAATTTAATTTACTTCTTGCTGCCAGCCTGTAAAAATGATGCTAACATTGAGGAGCGTCTTAAGAATTTGCTTGTACCTATGCTATTTGACATTCGATCAGAGTATCTTTATGATATTGCCAATAAATGTTTAGAAACATTACTAAATGGAGGACAAACATCCGAATCATTTCAGTTATTAGCCTATACGAATTTGCTCAAGTATAGCTATCGATTTCTCATAAATTATGCTGAGATGTCATGTCAAGGACGTAGTACATGTTTAGATGAATCTGTTATGCATAATATTCTTAAATTTTGGGAACAATTGTTAGAAAAACCAATGGGTTTAAAGGCAATGCATAGTTTCTTCTATACACGCAAACAAGGCGATCTTGTTCGAGTGTTATTGTCATTTGCTAATACAACACTGTCACAATTATATTCGACTCGAATTTTGCAATTTTTCGAAAAACTATTCCAAGCATCTGAAAAATCGGACGCATTATTTAAACTCGATGAACTATGCGTATGCATATCAGAATTGGCACAAGTTGAAAATGTCAAATTAAAGAGTTGGTTAAGTCATATATTACTTGGTCCTGGCGGTCCTAATGTCATCTCAAGTGCCGATTCCAGTAATGTTCAAACACCAACAAATATGGCAACGGTATCGGCTATTCCAAGTATATCTGATCAAATAGTACAACCGTCCGAACTTCAAATGGATCCAAATGCTATGGACATTGATTATGAGTGTTCTGGTGGTGCTGCTGGTCCAGCGTCAAGTGTTTGGCATGCTGGAACTAGTATAACAACAAATCGATCTAGTTCGGATACACCAAATGATGAATGTTTAGAAAAGAATGGACGACTTTTACAAACCCTAACAAAGTACATAGTGGCGGAAAATCGAATTTCACCAAATGTTGCTGGTGCACTATTCCAAGCATTAATTCAACTTGGACAAAACTTACTGTGCCCGTCACAGGATGCATTAGAGTTTACCGATTTACTGCAGGTAATGATTACACTTGCCGATGCTGGCCAGGGAAAAGGTCATGCATCACTATTTTCGGCTTCAATTGATTGGTTGGAAGTGTCCAAAACGCATGTTTTGCATACGCCAATTAATGACAAGCAATCGACTATAGCTTTGGAAAATGTGACGTCACTGTTGAGATATATGGTCGATCTGTTGCAAGGACTTGGATTTACTGGCAGTCGTTTGTTGTGTCATCCATGGGAGGATGATATTCCCTTAGACTATGATGAGTATATTGATGAATTGACCGGAGAGGATGAAGATAGCGGTGTTGAAGATTCGGACGAAGACAGTTTGGGCACAAAACTGTGTACCTATTCAGTGACACAAAAAGAATTTACAAATCAACATTGGTACCATTGTCATACTTGTAAGATGGTGGATGGCGTTGGCGTCTGCTCGGTGTGCGCTAAAGTTTGTCATAAAAATCATGATATTAGCTATGCGAAATTTGGAAATTTCTTCTGTGATTGTGGTGCCAAAGAAGATGGTTCATGCCAGGCGCTCAGCAAACGTATAAACACCGCCCAATCGGACTCATCGATATTGGCTTCCGTATTGGGAACTCAATCGGTATCGGAAAGTAATGTTGTCAGTGCAATGAGACGACGTACAAATAGTCCACCCGTTCATTCGGCAATACAAAAGGAAAATTTAAAATCAATGGAACGTGCCCTTCATATGGCCAAAATAATAGAAATGTCTAATGAGATTTTGAAAAATTCAGAACAATGGAAATCGGTCATTCGATGTCTTCTTGATTTTATCGAATACATGATACCAACGATAAAGGAAAATTGTGCAAAATACTCAACCGTTGGATGTCATCTACGGGCTAAAAATGCTCTTGATCGTCTTCATCTACCACTTAAATCATTTGCGATCAGTGATCAAATTATGTTAGCAACGCTCGGTTCACAGGAAGGAGCTTTCGAAAATGTCCGCTCGAATTATGTGGGCGAACAAGCTCAAACAATACGCCAACTGATACAGACAAATATGGTGCGACGAGTTGGTCTTTGCTGTTTGTCATCACCACATGGAAAACGTCAGCACTTGGCGGTATCACATGAAAAAGGAAAAGTAACCATTTTGCAATTGTCGACATTATTGAAGCAGGCCGATGCGGCAAAGAAAAAATTAACCTTATCTCGATTAGCTTCGGCACCCATACCTTGTACTATAATGTCGCTAGCCTCAAATCCGGCCAATGAAGATTTTCTTGCCGTTTGCGGACTTAAAGAGTGTCACATTTTGACATTTTCGAGTAGTGGCGCTGCCAATGAACATATCGTCATTACACCACAATTGGAAACGGGCAACTTCATAAAAAGAGCTCTTTGGTTGCCTGGCTCCCAAACAATGTTGGCTTTAATTACGTGTGACTATGTCAAAATCTATGAACTATCTGAGGATACGTACAGTCCACAGTATTACTTTGTTGTGCCTAGTGGAAAAATTCGTGACTGTACATTTGTCTATCAATCGGGAACGTACTATTTATTGCTATTCGCGTCATCCGGTTACATTTACACTCAACCACTTGTTGAAGAAAGTTTGGCAAAACATGGTGCCTTTTATGTAACCAATACATTGGACATTGAACATCCATTAATATTTGAGAGTAAAGGATCTCTGGGTGAAGGAGGTGCCTCCATTTATTACTCTCATTTGCTTCAGATGCTATTCTTTAGCTATTCGATTGGTAAAAATTTTATGGCACCACTTACAGATGTTAAAGCTGGTGTTAAATGTGTTATGCTATTGCTAACTGGGCCACAATCGAAAAATTCATCAAAAGTAACAACACAAGCACTAATGCAATGGACCGAAGTACCCGGTCATCCCGGTTTAATATTTGCTATGATGAATCAATCGAATAATCCTGTTGTGTTTATGCTGAAACCAGATGAAGTCATAATGCAAGAAATCAAATGTAGCAATGCAAAATCCAAAATAATGGATATGGTTGCAATACGACATACAACCGCCGGACAAGAACGGACCACATTGCTACTGTTGTGTGAAGATGGCAGTTTGCGAATATTTGCAGCAAACACTGAATCAACAAATTATTGGTTGTCACCAGAAGTTCAACCAATATCGAATCAACTGTATCAATCGTTTCAACCGAAATCAATGCGAAGATCGAAAAAAAGTGGCACTAAAACGCAACCGTCTGGAGTTAGCGGTAGTAAGGCGAGTTCTGGAGCTGCAGTTCTTTCATTTCCAATTGACTTTTTTGAACATAGCAATTATTTGACAGACGTTGAGTTTGGCGGTAATGATTTATTGCAAATTTACAATACGCAACAATTAAAGCATAGACTCAATTCAACGGGACTATATGTGGCCTCAACGAAAGCTAGTGGATTTACATTAGACGTATCAAATAATGATCCAAACATTGTTCTGACTGGTGTACGTGTGCTGATTGGTACACAAGATCTGGCCAAAGCACCGCAAACAATTACTGTTCATGGACGTCTTGTTGCTACAGTTGCAACAAGATCAAGATGGTTTGATGTACCGTTAACACGTGAGGAGAGCCTACTAAGTGATAAAAAATTGAGTATTCTCTTTGGACCATCTCAAGATCCGGATAATGTATGTATGTTGGATAGTATTAAAGTCTATGGAAAAACAAAAGATGTCTTTGGATGGCCAGAAGAAACGGATGAAGCTGCAGCGGCAACAACGGCTGGAACATCGACTACGACAGCAACAAACAATTCAGGAAATGCTGCTGGTACATCAGCTGGTGATGGATCTGCACAAACGATAACACCAATAGATAAAATGATAACATCAATATTGGAAGTACTGGACTGTAGTTTGGCTCTTCTCGGTGGAGTTACCGTTGAGGATCAAACAAAACAAAGATCAATGGAAATTGCAACGACTATGCTTCTGTTACCTTTGCCATATGTTGTTCAAAATCAAGCGAAATGTGTTCTAACCACACTGCATGGAAATCGCACAGCTTACAATGCTTATAAAGACAAGGAAATACTAACGGAAGTTAATAATGAACTTGAAAAATTGAAAAACATTGAAGACGTTAAAGACATTGATCCAGAGGCATTTTTCCGTCTTATTGTTCTGACTAGAACAATAGCCGTAGCTCGTCCACAGGCACTGACAAAGATTTCCAATGAAAATCAATTTACAATAGTTCCATCGTTTATGACATTGCTAAGGGAACTTCACGCAATTACACCGAACTATGAACTTCAAAGTTCAATTGTAAAAGTTGGACTCTCACATCCGGAAGCAACGATCTATTGCTTAGTTGAAATTATCTATGCATTTGCATTGTCCGATCCACAACTAATTGATACAATGACGAAATTTTTCATCCAACTGATACTGGACAAATCTCCGATCATAAGTCACAGTGCGAAACAAACAATGATTCGTTTGTTACGTCCAAAGGTAAAACGGCGTCGAGTACTAATTGGTAGTCCACCGGCATGTTCAACACCAACACCATCTACATCGCAGCAAACAAATATTGCGTCAACCAGTAGCAGTGATCATACTGTAGCCAGATCTGTAGGTTCAGCCGCCGCTGTTAGTGATGATTTTGCAGCCGCTATACAAGAAGTTGAATCAATTGAACAACAGATTGGCTTAGAAGGTGCTGGTCCCTCAAATGCTCAAGCAATATCATCGGTCGAGGCTTTATTGGCAATGGGTGGCTATCAAGCGCTTGATTTACAACAAGACGCCGAAGATGAAGCAATAATGGAAATTGCTATTGCACTTAGTTTGCAGGATCATGAAAGTGATTTGCATGCACTACAACAGGGATTGGCTAATTTGCAGGGAATTCGTGGTCGTGCATTGCAAAGTTTACAAGTTCTAAGTGCAGCCGGTGCATCTGGAAACTATAATAAGTAAGTGTATTTTCATGTCTGAGGTGATTTACTAAGCAATTAACATTAATTATTTTACAGTGACGCAACCTCAGGTGGTGGTTCTGATGATGAAGGCTCAAATGCAGCAACCGAAGGCTCAACATTACGGACATCACCAGCCGAACATGCTGGCAGTGGTGGTTCAGAAAGTGGTGGAAGCGGAGTGGAAAGCATTGGTTGTACATCCGGACGAAGTAGTACATATGGTGATCAACCGAATCCGTCGCCACCGCGAACGGAAACAAAATTAAAAACGTTACCGGTACAAGAAGTAATCGAAGAAGCCGAAGATGCAACAGAAACAGAAAATATCAATAAATTGCATAGTTTGAGAACAACAATCCTATTGAAAATGGTCGAAAACATTAAATCACTTGATCCTACCGATGGTCATCAAGCAATTCCGTTTATGCAAGTGATTCATATGCTAACATCTGACTTAGATGGTACGCAAGAAATTGATCAAAACGTTATGAATAAAATGCTGAGTGCTCTACTTGAACGTTTGGAAATATCGGAATCAATGCAGTCATCACAGATGGCAACACGAACACCAAAAACCGAAGTTCAATTGGTGATTCTACGTTTAGTTGGAGTTCTTATGGGAAAAGTAAAGTTATCATCAAAGAGTACCACCTCACAAGCAAGTACCAGCGCTGCAGCTCACCACCAACGGGATAATTCAACGTTTGTAGCATCAGCCACAGCAAATGCTCTAATGGACGGCGATGCCATCCCTTATTGTTTGTCCATATTGAAGTCATTCTTACCATATTGGCGAAATGTTGCGGCCAATGATGAGGCGGCATCGGGTGCTAATAGTTCTGCAATTATAACATCAGCCGGAGGACCGGCAACAAATAATGTGCTAAAATTGCACAATTATGGTCCAGAACCAGATTTGCAACCATTCTTTGGACAACATTTTGGTGGTAAAAATGCCGCCGACGTATTTGAACAATATCCAATGAATATAACGGAAATTGCTGTACGACTTCCATATCAAATACTGAAATTGGCCACAGTCAATGCAACCACATACGAATGGCCCGAAAATCTAAATGAATTCATGTCGCATACCCTGTGCGAGTACATGATGGTCGTACAATCGACCGTTTTGCGTCGTATTATTCGAAAATTGTTGTTGTTCATTTGTGGCAGCAAAGAAAAGTACCGTCAATCACGTGATATTCATTCATTGGACACTCACATGAAGATGATTAAGAAATACTGTGAGAATGCTTCGGCAGCCCAATTAGCCGGCGCTCATAACAATCCCGTTTTAAGCTATGATGCATTGGTTGAACTTACCGAACATTTAAGAGCATGCCAAGATGTTGCATCGGTTAGTACTGGCAATTGGCAAAGATTCTGTCTTCAGCATTGTGATGTGTTGCCATCATTAATTCGAATAAGTACGTATCAATTGGCCGAAGGTGTTTCGCCGATAATTCTGCAATTACTGCAGGGTGCCATTTGTGGTGCTAATGAAAAACGTGACTCTAAGACAGCTGTTGTGAAGACTAGACAAGATCGTGATAAATCTGAAGATGCTGAATCTTTACCCGATTCTAAATTTGATCCAATGCAGTGCAGTATATTGGTCGGTCATATTTACAATCAGGTTCCGCTTCAAATGTTGACAAAGTTCATTAAAATATTTTTACTCGAAACGAATACGACATCGATTCGTTGGCAGGCACATGCATTAATCTATGCTCTGTATGAGCATGGCATTTTACCGCAAAAGGAACGATTGCTTAAAAGCATGTGGGATTTGTGGCCACTACTACCAGCCTATGGACGTCGTACAGCACAATTTGTCGATTTGCTGGGATACTTGACGCTTAACACCAAATTGGTGAATGATAAGTTGCCCGAATATATGGGCCGTGCCGTTTCGGTACTGCGACAACAAAATGAACGTTTGGCCAAACATCCAAATGCACCGATTTACACATCACTTGGACAAGTATTGGAACTGGAAGGTTTCTATTTGGAATCGGAACCATGTTTGGTGTGCAACAATCCAGAGGTGGCAATGTCAAATATTAAATTATCGTCCATTAAAATTGATTCGAAATTTACTACAACGACTACGATCGTAAAATTGGCCCAAAGTCATACAATATCAAAGATTGTGCTACGAATTGCCGATTTGAAACGAACGAAAATGGTTCGCACAATAAATATTTACTACAATAATCGTACAGTACAGGCTGTAGTGGAGCTAAAAAATCGTCCAGCAATGTGGCATAAAGCGCGCAAAGTTACCCTTCAATCGGGACAGACAGATGTGAAAATTGAATTTTTATTGCCGATAACGGCCTGCAATTTAATGATTGAATATGCCGATTTTTATGAAACCGTAACTGGATCTAGTGAAAATTTACAATGTCCCCGCTGTAGTGCAGCCGTACCGGCAAATCCAGGTGTATGCGGTAATTGCGGTGAAAATGTATTTCAATGTCACAAATGTCGTGCCATCAACTACGATGAGAAAGATCCGTTTTTATGTCATTCATGTGGTTTCTGTAAATATGCTAAATTTGATTATAGCATTTATGGTCGTATATGCTGTGCCGTTGATCCAATCGAATCGGCCGATGATCGTGCAAAAACTGTTCAAACAATACATGTTTCATTGGAAAAAGCCGATCGGGTCTATCGTACGCTACAGACAAACAAACAAATTCTCGAATTGCTTGTGCAAAAGGTCTCCGAACATAAAATCGATCGTTCAACAGATGATGCAAGCGTTAGCAGTACCGTAACGACATCGCAAGTTAATAAAGTCATACAATTGCTGGCACAAAAATATTGCGTAGAATCGAAAACATCATTTGAAGAGTTGAGCAAAATTATACAAAAAGTGCAGGCATGCCGACGCGAGCTTGTCGCATACGATCGCAGTCAAATGGATTTGCCAACAACGCCATCGGAAAACGTTAGCGATACGAATAGTGTCGTTCATAATCGTTGCTATGGTTGTGCACTTGCTTCAACGGAACAATGTTTGACTTTGCTTCGTGCAATGGCTTCGAATGTGGATTGTCGCATTGGATTGTGCAATCAGGGATTGGTAGATGAATTGGCCCAAAATAATCTACGACGTGGAACAAGCCAAATTCAGGAGGAGGTAAGTTAACTGTTCTGGAATTTTCAAACACAAGATTCATTTTTTAGCCTATAAAGTTGCCTAAATTAAACATGAAATAAATAGTTCGTGAAATAAATTGTTCTTGAGATAAACTAAGTTGTTTTGCTATGGAAACATCTTTTAAATGAATTATTATGTTACAGGTTCGAAATCTTCTTTGTTTGCTAACTCGAGATCTACCAGATGCCACACAGGAATTATGCACTCTGGTTCAGACACGTGTTAAACTTGCATTGAGCGGCATTGTACCACTTGCAAATATAGATTCAGCTGTACGTCATGAAATGGCATTACTCGAGGCACTTCTATCACAATACGATTCGTGTTGGGAACAGAAACTCAAAGTGGTTTTGGAAATATTTTTGTTGGCCTGCAAGTAAGTCATCACATACAATTTGAATGCAACACGTAATCTTATTGCTTCTATTCTTTACGAACAGAGATCCACGAGGTCCACCAGTATCAATTCTACAGCCATCGCTAAAAATTTTGGAAAATCTAATTTGTCCCCCACCACCGAAAAGTAAAACCAACAAAGATTTAATGACACAAGATTTGTACACCATAAAATCAGTCGATGGCCTTAGCGTTGATTATCGTGGATGGTTAAAAGGGGATCCGATTCATTCGTTTGATGCGTGGCGAGCACGTCAGCCATCGGTTGTAAAATCTGATCCAACGGTAAAAAATGAAGTGCCAGATAAACCACAACCGGTAGAAACACCACCGCCAGCCACCAGTGGACACAAAGTGCCACGAATGTTTAGTGCTGTATTAGAACAGAAACGCAAAGAGTACCGAAATGCGTATTTAATTGAAAGATATGGTCAGAGATGGAGAAACAAAGTAAGACACAAATATTTTCTCCGAATTGTGGTAAAATTTTGTTTTAATTTTTTTCATTGTTACTTGTCACAGGTACTTGCAAAAGGTGTTCAACATCAACCATTACAATTAACCGCATCCTGGTTGCGTCCAATTTTATTCAATACAAATTCTCGCATTGGACGACAATTAGCGTCCGGATTAATTCCATCATTGATTAACAAAAATAATGAACGAAAACGCGAAGTATTAAACTTGCTAACGGGATTCTTGAAATATATTGGTGAGGCGGGTGAAGCGAGTGAAGAGTTTTTGATGATTTACCGATGTTTGGCCGATGATACACCTTGGCGACAGTATTTAGTTTTGAAAGGTGTTCTATTTTTAATAACCGATTTATTGGCTGTGGAAATTGAGAAAATCCATCGTCTGGAGGAAACAACACTATCGTCCGATTTGGCCCAAGGTTTTGCATTGCGTCAGTTGGTCGAGTTATTGGCAATGTTTTTAGATAATCCAAAAATTCGTCAAGTTTACAAAGGAAAATTGTTGGGTAAGATTTTTTTGCTTGCTCCAAGTTCTCTTAGCTAATTTTTCATTCTTCAATAGGTTCAGTACTTCAAAGTTATTTATCGTTACGTAAATTGGTCGTTCAGCGGACACGTTTAGTTGATGATGCGCAGGAAAAACTTTTGGAAATGTTGGAAGAAATGACAACTGGCACTGAAGAGGAAACTCGTGCATTTATGTCGGTTCTCATTGATACCGTTTGCAAAACACCCATGAATGACATAAAAACTCCAGTATTTATATTTGAACGATTATGTTCGATTATTCATCCAGAGGAAAATGATGTTGGTGAATTTTTCCTAACATTGGAAAAAGATGCTCAACAGGAAGATTTCTTGCAAGGGCGAATGTTGGGTAATCCGTATCCATCGTCAGAAGCTGGTTTGGGACCGCTTATGCGAGATGTTAAAAATAAAATCTGTATGGACTGTGAATTGGTAGCATTGCTGGAAGATGATACAGGTATGGAGCTGTTGGTCTACAATAAAATTATCAGTTTGGATTTGCCCGTTAAGGAAGTGTACAAAAAAGTATGGCTTGCTGAGGGTGGTGAACGTGATACGATGCGTATTGTCTATCGAATGCGTGGTCTTTTAGGTGATGCGACCGAAGAATTTGTCGAGACATTGAATAATAAGACTGCCGAACAAGTCGACAATGAACAATTATATCGAATGGCAAATGTGTTGGCCGATTGCAATGGTCTCAAAGTAATGCTAGATCGAATCGTCAATTTGCAGAATGTCTCAAGATCAAGATCGCTGCTTCAAGTTTTGCTAAAATTATTTTTGCTTGCCGTTAAGGTTAGACGATGTCAAGAGGTGTTGTGTCAACCGGAACTTGGAGCCATCAATATATTGCTGAAAGTACTGCAGCTTTGTTTGCAGACGGAAAATAATTCACAACAGTCAACTGTAACGGAGCAATTGCTCGATATAATGGAGACAATTTTAAGTAAAGCTGCTAGTGATACGCTAGATTCATTTTTGCAATTTTCATTAACATTTGGCGGACCAGAATATGTGACAGCATTAATTTCCTGTACGAATTGTTCAAATGTACGCAATAATCCACCAGTTCTACGACATCTTATTCGTGTATTAGCCGCTTTAGTCTATGGAAATGATCTCAAAATGGCACTTCTCTGTGATCACTTTAAAGGAGTTCTTGATTTTGCAAAATTCGACTCGGAACATTTGACTGAAGATGAATTCCGCATGGAATTATTCTGTGTTCTGACCAATCAAATTGAACACAATTCAATTGGTGGTACTCTGAAAGATTACATTATGGGACTTGGTATTGTCGAAAAGTCTCTAAATTACATTACAACCCATGCACCATGTGTAAAACCAACGCTACTCCGTACAGATTCCGATGAATTGAAGGAATTTTTCTCCAAACCATCTCTCAAATATATTTTGAGATTTTTAACCGGATTAACGACAAAACATGAGGCAACTCAGTTAGCCATTGCAAAAGATATTATTCCAATTATTCATCGGTTGGAACAAGTTTCTAGCGATGAGCATGTAGGAAGTTTAGCTGAAAATTTATTGGAAGCACTTTGTACGGATCCGGTGACGGCTAAACGTGTTCAGGAAGTGCGTGATTTTACGCGAGCTGAAAAGAAACGTTTGGCAATGGCGACGCGTGAAAAACAACTCGATGCGCTTGGTATGCGAACCAATGAAAAGGGACAGGTCACCGCTAAAGGTTCAATACTGCAGAAAATAGAAAAACTTCGTGATGAGACTGGTCTGACATGTTTTATATGCCGTGAAGGATATGCATGTCAACCGTCAAAAGTACTTGGCATTTATATATTTACGAAACGAACCAGTGTTGAGGAGTTTGATAGTAAACCACGGCGGACAATGGGCCACACAACGGTCACACATTTTAATGTGGTTCACATTGATTGTCATGTGTCTGCGATTCGATTGGCTCGCGGACGTGAAGAATGGGAAAGTGCAAGTCTTCAAAATTGTAATACCAGATGTAATGGTTTGTTGCCACTATGGGGACCAGATGTTCTGGAGTCTTCATTTGGTGCATGCATGACTAGACACAATACCGATTTGCAGGAGAGTACACAACGCTGTGAAATAACGTTTCCCATTGCAATTCATGATCTCAAATTGTTATTGCTAAGATTTGCTCAGGAAAAAAGTTTCCATGAAGATACTGGTGGCGGTGGACCCCAGTCCAATATGCATTTGGTGCCATATCTGCTATTCTATGCACTTTACATTTTGCTGTCCTCACGTTCCTTTTCACGCGAAGAAAAAACGTTAGCCTCATTTTTGGGTTTACCCGTATCAGAACGTTGGATAGAATGTGCATATGATTGTGAAGGACCATTCTATCAAATTACACTGTCGTTGGCATTGCACACGCCCGATGTTTGGAATAGAAATAAAATTCAACATTTGAAACGCTTAATTGTAATTGCACATGCACGGAACGCAAGTGCAACAGTAATTTCAAAATTGCCCGATAAACAGCCAAAGGAATATAATGTCTACAAACCATATTTATTGATGTGGGCAATGGTAGATCTTATTTATGCATATCTTTTCAAGACTGTTACAACACCAAAGGAAGAAGACTGGCCAATATCATTGTTCGATTATATTCGACGTCACGATGAAATAATGCTTAAATCTGGCGATAATATCCTTCAGACATTTACCGATGAATACGTTCCATGTACATCGTTTGGAGAATTCTGCGATGTTGCTGGTAAGTGATTTTTGGAGAAATTAGATGTTGCCGAAGATTTTAATGTACGTTTTTTGTTATTATAGGTTTACTTAATGATATTGAAAATCCAGATGAATATCTTAATAGTCTACTGCAATCTCTGCCATCTTCCTCGGCATCTGGTACATCTGCATAATTAATATGAATTTATTATTACACATTATATACCTACACATTATATTTATATGTCTATTGGATTGTTCATTGCATAAAATGCTTTTAATTTATAGTGAAGTACATAAATTATATAATTCAATGCTATAATAACAAAATTATTTATTTATTTCCACCTCTTACAAATGTAGACTTAAATTTAATACAAATAGTAATCGGGGCAAGGAAATTTATGTATACAACTTGAGCAGGTAATAACTCTAAGTAAAACGTCATTTGAAAAAAGAGAAGCCAACCGGATTAGAAATTTTTTCCAAAAATGGAGGTGAGAGATAAATTTCCCAACTAAAAATGTCTAAGTAAGTTACTTCGCAAAACGATTATGAACGGAATAAAAGAAAACAGGAAAATTAATTCATTACGCGCGAAATACGTAAAGCAATGGTTTTTTGGATACTCTCAGAGATAGACTCTTTAATGTTCCTACGGAAAAGCATTTCACAGACCGAACGAACCTACAGATTTCTTACCTATTCCTATACTTTCTGTTAAAACTATTTAAAAATTAAACGAAACTGAGAAGTTGAACCATAGGTTTAGGGTAAATTAGTTTTTGGAATTTTGAGGAATTTTTTTCTAATTTCTTCTCAATTGGAAAAATAGAAAATCAACTTCCTGTATAGCGACGGTTGACTGGTAGAACTATAAAAATGGATATAAAAGGTAAATTCCTCCTCTGTCTACATAAATTATAATTAGACTTTTTCTTAAATATTATTTCCGTTTTTGGCTTCTCTCCCCTACATTTAGTGATAGACATTGAGAAAATTTCAAACCACAACATTTGAAATGTTTTACTGAACAAAATGTTATAGTTGGCAACACTGCCTGCCATCAAATGTGTAGTGATTTTTTCAGTTTTGCCAAAAATAATAAATAATTAATAAAAAACAGTTTTTTCCAACATATAAATTCCAATTAATTACTGAAAATGAATCAAGCAGACGTCTCGAAGTTAATGTCACAGTTAAAGGTTGGTTTAAATCCAATAGCACGTCGTTTACGAAATGTTGATGGTCCCGAGGGACGTTTGGTTAAATTAAGGAAAACTGTTACAGCTCTCGTCAAACATGAACGAATTGAACTAAATTTTAATCGAGCCGATGAGGTCAGAGCATATGTAGAACGGGTGAGTACCTAAATTAGTTTTAATAATTTTTTTTTTGCTAATTCATAACCTAGAAAAAAATCATTTACGGCATCCTTCGTCAAGGTATTGCCAATTATATTTTGTTGTTGGAACCATAGAATTAATTTATTTATACTTCTACTTAAACTCTGAACAATATTTGATATTACACTCTGGTCTCAGTGTATGACAGGATTCGGATAGCAATATAAGAAGTGGCCTTTCATTGCCTTCCGTACACTCCTCCGACATCCATATATCTAGATTCTAGACATCTGTCCGCCCACATATTTCTAATATGTACTTATCTAGAGGTCAATCTCGATAACAAGTTGCAGAAGGCAGGCAATTCTTTATACTTTCTTCATTTTGCCAAGGGCGGTTGCGGTAGCTTGGGCATTAACTTCTAGGAGAATTAGACAAAAACTCAGACTTCTTATATTAGTGTGCAAAAAACCACTAACAAATTTTAGAGCACTAAAACAAGGGGGGCACAGGTGAAACGTACCGCTTAAAACTATTCATTTGCTTGCAATTCTTATTTCATTATGTACTTGTACAGCACATTGTGGTTGAATTTTTTTTTTGTAAACAAATCCGTTATTTTAGCTAATATCTGATGCAATTCGATATGGAGATTGTCACAAAACCACAATGGAAACAGCCGACTTTTGGCTATATGAAAAACAACTGGTACACAAATTGTTTAAAGTTCTTGTACCACGGTTCGAACATTGCAAAGTATCATATACACGTATGTACAAAGCTCCCCGTGAATATCCTGGCATGTACTATAAACGAGCCATTCTTGAGCTAAGAGGACATCCGTATCCTCCGTTGGTGCCAGATTTATCACAAAATAGAAATCTAATACATAATGTTCTGTTGGACGAAGCAAGAAAAGAATATCGGAAAGAAAAATATGCCGAAATTGCATCGAAATTAGTACCGCCAACGTTAAGCGATCAAACGGCGGCGGCTCCATTATCGGGAATGATTGATAAAAGTGTAGCAGATACTCCAACAACAGTAACGGCAAATAGATTAACTGAACCAAATACAACATCATCGTCATCGTCATCGTCACCAATAAAATCATAAATACATAATTATTTATGTTAAATGGAATTGTTGTCGTTTGTTATTAAGAATTGTTTAACCAATAAAAGTTTTTTTTCAATGACGATTGACTTTATAAAATCATACGAAGTGATTTTCTTTAGGTTCTCAGTTTGCCAGGCGTTTGACTCTAGACTAGGATGATGAATCTATTTTCCTGCTAAACATAAAATGTAAATATAATGCTGGTTGAGGGTGTGCGGCGGTTACTATTATTATCATTATAACTATCATCAAGTACTTAGTACTTATGCTAATTGTTTTTGTCGGCCTTTTAAAATATGCCTTCGGTTATAAAATTCTGAATAGCTGTAATGTGCGCAATGCTTCTTTCTAATCAATTCCATGATTTCGATTATCATATTCGATTTTAATCAATACATTTTCCATAATATTTACTGGACTATACACATACATAGTGTAATTTAACTTTAACGGCCATCGGCCACTATAAACATGGGGAAAATACAAAAATGCATTTAATTAAAGTTATTTAATGCTAGACATTTTCATTGTATGTATGGATATTATGAATAACTTAACAATGTTTATGTTGATGTTGTTAATATGTAGGATATGTACATATAAATATCCATAATTCTATATGCGATGGCAACTACCTACGTGATGTAACACAGCTACAGCTACACATATTATTTGCAATTGGACTCATTTGGAGATTGGTGCGTTTTTCCCCTTCTAAAATGGACATGAGCATTACTTACCATATTCATACATATATCTACATACACATATGTATATTATTACGTTTATTTTATATTTACGCATCAGCATGGGAAATGTAGGCATGTATATATATCCTATATGACATACATATATATGGTTAGTACTTATTCTATGTATAAACTTGGAAATTTTCCATACTAGATTCTGTGTATCATGACTTTTTAGGTTTGTGCATTTGACGATATGGTCCTAAAAGCTTTTTCTTAAAACAAACGAAGTGAATGAACTCTTATCAATTGATTTAAAAAAAAAACCGTTATCATTGTAGTTTAAAAATTTAATTTAATTCATTTGAAATTAGATATATTTTTACCTATGTCGTTGTCGATAAATTTGATATTACATAAAATCTACAATATTATATACACACATATTGATGTACAGATATTTTACCTCGGGCTTCCCATTCATTTGTTACATTTTTTAATACATCTTTTCCATTTTTACTGTTTTAGACTGTTTTTTAGTGTCCTGTTTTCCCATTTTTACCCTTTTTTTTGGAGTAAAAACCTTTGGGCAACGAAAAATAGTTAAATTTATCACGAAAAATGGTATAATTGTAGGAAGAAGACGGGACAATAGACTTATTAACAACTCAGACAGAGTAGAGTGAATTTTATATATAAATGGATACCCCACCAACGGAACCTACTCATTTGAGACGGAAACTTTGTTCAGTGTAGATGTTCTATTTTGAATTTGGGATATAACGTAAATTACGAGATATTGGCAAAAAGTGTCATCACACCAATTGTCTACAGTTGAATATTATTTATTATATATTTCCGTATTGGAATATGTTGTGTCGTCAGTTAACAGAAGGAAATCCACTTTCTACTATATAAATTGACTGTTATAATTTTACACTGTTAAGTGTTTATACATAAACAAACCCCCTCCAAACAAGAGGTATTTTAAAAATATCGCGTACTATTTGTTGTGGAACATTTTTAATTATCTGATTTGAGATAATTGTTTAAACACAATCATTAAATCAAAGCAAAACAAATCAGTAAATCAAATTAGTTTAGTAAAATTGAATTCAATTGTGTAATATTTGTTTATTGGTGTTGTGGAATTTATCGATTTGTCGCCGCGCAAAATCATCAAGTGAATATATAGAGACACGGAATTTTTGGTATTTCTAGTGACGTACAATTCTGTATATAAACATTTATGTACTTATAAGTATACAATATATAATATATAAAGACGTACCGCATATAATAATATTATTAGCGTTAAGCTTTAAAATTACTTTATATACATACCTTACAAAGAAGTTTATAATCGCATCAATTTATTAACAATGGCTTTTATGATGCCAGTTATGAAAAAAGAATTCGACATTTACAAAACAGGTCGATCACGTCGTACATCAGAATGTTCCAATTCAAGTGCATGTCGTTCACGTAAAATATCGGAATGCCGTTCGGAGTGTCCAAGCCTATCAACATCACCGGCCAATGAATATATCGGTACCGTTTCACCATCGCATCGGGCAAGTCAACCGATCCAAATGATGAATCGAAATGTTTCACGTCCGGTATTTTCACGAACATCATCCAGAACATCACAGGCATCGTTAATAACGAGTCCAACGAAAAGTTCAAATGGTTGTAGTCCACCGAAACCGTCGGACAGTCAAAGTAGTTTGAATAAATTTCATATACGACTTGTTGATAAACTACGAAAATCACTGCGCAAGGGACGTTCGGAGGAGCGATCATGAGGTGATGTTTCACCATCAATATCGTCCACCGATCCCCATTTAGCGGATGGAGAACTTCATTATTCAGATAGTGTTTTGCATATTAGTTCGAAACCTCCACTGCCACGTGGGATAACCCCTAATTATACACCGAAAAAAGGACGATCGTCTTCGATAAAATATAGTGAAGATGTGTCCAGTGCACCAAGGTAGTTTATTTTAAACAACTATTTACACTATATAATATATACCCTTCAATGGGGGTAATATTTTAAATATTGACAATGCCAGGATTTATTTAATCACAAAAAATTAGTATTAATGTTAGGACAAACATACAAATCATAATAATATCGTTTTTTAAGAAATTGTTTTTTTTTTTTTTTTTTTTGGAGCAACACCATACAAAAACTGCCAAATTTTTATTTATTTTCGAACAGTTGCTAATCGATTTTTTAACTACATAACTATAAGTAAATATTTTAACAATCAATATATGATAATTTTAGCTTTTTACATCTACTTACGCATAAGTATTTGAATTTTATTTACAAAATGAATTATGCATATAACTATATACATATATCAATTTGCATGCAATCCCATTCTACATTCCAAATCCTTTTATGAACGTTCGATTGTTCGTTGAATTCCAAACTAACTTTCTGTCAGGTCAACACTGATAAAAAAGGGGTTTTTCTTCTGATGATATATATAGGGGTGAAATTTTATCTTCAACATAAAATGCTAATTAAAGCCTGAACACACTTGAATATAATTTTTCAACAAATTATTTCCTTTTCATCATCAATAAAAGGACCTTTGATTTTTTTTAATTAAATATTTTAATATCATTTGCTAATATCCCCTAATCCCCGAATATATAAAGATGGACCGTCATTGACAAACATAGGTAAATTTTTTGGATTGACATTTATTAATCTACCAGTGGGATTTTGTTAGCATTACTTAGATTTAACTAAAACTTTTTCCTGGAACAATAACGTTTTTAATAAATAATGGTAAAATCACAATTCCTATAAAGAAGATATTGTTTTCAGGAATTATACAGTGCAGTGAAAAAATTTCGATATTTTCAAGAGAACTGCAATTTTGTTTTTAAATATAAATTTTTATATTATTTTTGGCTTGAACTTTTATTCCTTGAAAAGAATTCTTATAGAGAAAATTGTTTAAAATGCTAATAACACAAAAATAGTTCCAACATTTTAATGTAGCAGTGTAGGTAGTTGGGTTTTTGTTTAACAAATTTGTATTCTTCCCCCATATTCTTAAGGAATTATAATATACATAATAATATTTACCAATGACAAAAGTCGACTATGCCAATTTTTATGTCTATTCGCATTGCGACAAATATATGCTGACGACTTTTTATAGATATAAACAGCCAGTAGGTTTTTTTTCTCGCTTCTAGCGAGACAATAACATATAAATAATGAGTGGCGGTACTTTTACAGTGGAAAAGTTTTACTACTTCAATTGTATCGAATATCCAGTAATATTTAGTCTCTGATATTCTATAATATTACGAAATTTGTTTTTTTTTTTTCAGTTCGTTCCTTAAAAATATCTCTAGAACAATAAGATTTTACTCATATTCTATAATGTACAATATAATGTACGTACATATATGAATATATAATACTATGAACTATGCTATGACTGAATATGGGATGGTATACGTACATGTTTTCCTCGCGAAGAAGCTATACCTCTACTTACTCTTACATATAATGTATGTATATATATAGATATATATAGTATATTGAATGACTCGGCTTACTTTAATCATGTGCTCTAATATGTAACATTTCAACCAGATTGCAAACGTCCTTGAGCAAAAAAAAAAGTAACACAAAAACTTATTTTTCACGCCTCAAGAACCGAAAATATATAGGCATACTTAAGTATTTGTAATAGGAGGTATATGTAATTTGTTGTTTACGTTATATGACTTCATTTAGCATAAATTTACATGAGTGTAAATGTAAATATTCGCTACCCATTTGTATTAATAAGTAACATAAAAAGTTCATAAATAATAATGAATGGAAGTGACTGGCATTTGTTCTACTTTTATTGTTATTGTTTTTTTTTTTTATTTTAAGTATAGAATACTGCGTTGTTTTCTTCTTTTTTTTGTTGTTGTTGTTGCAAGAACGACATCATCCAAGGTCAGTTAAAGGTATTAGAAGACCCTGTGTAAACGTTGCACCCCCATGATGGAAAAACATAATTTTTTTTTTAAATATAATCAAATTCTGAGAATGCGGATACAATTTTTATTTCTGACCATTTTATTTACTGTCTAATATAAAAGTTACAAATAGGAAATTTTAGGAGAAATTTCCTCCTGTCATATTTTACCAACTACTATTTGAATAACCCGACTCTCCAGATGACAGTCATATGAAAGTCATATGAATTCAATACATTAAAAAAATAAATACAAATCGGGATATACTCTAATCAATTTTGTAGCTATTTACTACTACTATCTACTATACCAACAACAATTTTAAAATTCTATAGTGTTCACGAAAGTTCATATAAAATAGGAATTCCAACCTATCCAGCTTATAGTATTTTGTTTTTAAGGCGGGTCATTGCTTCTTGATTAAATTAGAAAGAGGTTTTTTTGTCACATTTCCTAATTTAGTTGAAAAGCAAGAAATTACAACTACACACATACATTTATGTAGGTACCATCTCTAACATGCAACACCATTTTTAATGTTATTTAAATTATCTATTACTTAAAATATTTATAATAAGTGAAATTGCAAAAGCTATTTATGTATACTCCAATTATTATCAATGTACATATATTAAGTATACATTTTACATTTATAATTGCCTAGCCTAAAGCGTTCTTTATAAATGCTAATCTATTCAAGAACAATAATTAAAGGTAAATCCAATGAACATAGAAAAAAGTATAAATAATATCTTCTAATAAAGTAAAAATACCCAATGTTTTCACTTAATGTCTGACGTCTTGAGATTTATACATATATATATACGAGTAGATACATTTAGTCATTAGTATTTAGTGCATACTTATAAAAACCTATTTACATTACAATATGTCTATAATTAAATTAACTCGAAATTTATTCAAACAATGTTTACTTACAATAACAATTAACGATTGCAGTTTAATTAGTAGGTATATATAGACATTGTTATTGTTATTGAATTATAATCCATATATATATATATATATATATATTGTTTACCATTAAGCTGAGTCCCAAGAAGAAAATGAAATAGTGATTTAGTCAATAAATTTCTTTGTATCGAAAATTGCTAAACAATTAAATTATTTTACGACTTTACATCAATAGGTAAATATTATTTATATTATTTCCATATAACCACAATTATTTGTAGATTTTTGTTTAATTTACTACACATTAACGAAAATATAACATTAATGAAATATTTTATCTGCTTGACCTTAAGGCAAATACGACGACATATTCAACATAGTTAGGGCCACCAAAGGGCATTAACCTATTATTGATATACCTAAATAAAAATAACAAGTTAGAAATTAGATTTGCTTTTTCAATCTTTTTCTTACAGAATTATTAGTGACCAAATCATTTTTTTGTTGTTATTGTTGATGGGTATATGTAGAAGAGTAGAAAAGTTTGTAGAAGTGAATTCATATATTGATGTGATGTATTGAGGAAACTTCGTAACTAACTGAATTATTAAGGTTGAGAAAACAGAAAAGAAAAAAATTATTTTTGTTATAGATAGTTCTAATAAGATTTCAACGAGTTTGGGACATTACACCTTACAGGTTATTTATTATAAAAATATTTTTCATTATTAATGATGATAATCGATAAAATTTCTTTTCATAAATTATTAACTATACTTACTTAACAATTTTTGTAATTACAAAATGTTTTAAACATCAATTTAAGTGTTCAGTTAAGGTCATGATCATGGGTTATTAAATATTCTTTTTCATTTTTGAAGAACATATTTGTAGCCATCGATAGGATATTGATATTGGAAACTTTTGTTTATTTGTAAAAATTAGATTGGACACTTACGTTTTTTTTTGTATGGAGAAAACTCCATAAAATTCTTTTACATTATTTTTTATCGTTTATTGGTTACGTGAAGTTATTGGTTTTGTTAATAAAAACAAATATTTAGAACCCAGTAGGTAATCAAATTAATATCGAATTTTGTGAGATTGTGCAAATCGATTCTATACTAAAAAGTTAGGTTGTTTATACAAAAAAAGCCATCGATAACGTATGTTCTTTGTTATAAAACTTAATTTAAAGATAGTCAAATACTTAGTAATAAAATTGACGAAGATTTACCTAATTATTTAAATAATATCTTTAAGGAGTCTATTTTTTTTATTATACAATAACTATGTATGCATATACTTGAAATTTTCATTTTATCAATTATTCAATTCAATTAAAGAAAATATGAAGTCAAAATTTTTTTTTTCAATTTTCTTAATGTTGTATGTGTGAATTGAACCTGACAATTATGAAAAAATCTCCAAAACGCAATACATAATAAGAAAATCCTATTGGAGTTGTTGTAAATTCTTTTATTCTTACTGATTAATCTTGTCGGTTGCACTGAACTCGGATAGAGTAATAATATATGGAGAAGATTAGTGATGGTAGACAGATTAGCTTAAAACTCACAAAATGAATCGCTCTGAAAGGTAAATTTCTAATGGTTCTATGTAATATTTCTTATAAATTACACATCAAGATATCACAATGCATTTTTGCAGTGGTAAGATGTTCAGTATAATTTGTTAATGATCCGATGATTCATAAGGAATATTTTTGTTATTTATAATAATAAGAATCTGGTGAACAACAAATATATATTTGGACTTTATTTTTTAATTTTATGACTAATTTGGAGATGTATCCAAAATAAATTTTGCTGACCGTTTTCTATATATAATTAAAATTCATAATTTGTCTTGAATAACTCAACTCAACTGCGAGGTACTTGAATTTTAATAATTAATATTTACTTATTAATGTAAAATATTTTTTTTTCACTATTCACTTGTCCTTTCTTTTATAGGGTGCGTATACAAAGATAAAAATTATCTTGTTAAATCCAGAAAAAAACCAACTTCTAATTTAAAATTCATGAATTATGAAAATTAAAGGCTTTCCAACGATTATTTGAAGGAAAATAGTTGTGTATAATATTAAATTATTCATTCATACATATAATGTAGATACAAACATACACTTATTTAAGTAAAAGTGTATGTTTGTATGTAAATATTTAATTTTATTCAATATACATACTTAGTACGTGCTGATGTTCATGTTGGCATTATGATAGTTCAGCTGTCTCTATTTAAGACACTTTGTTGTTAAATAAAATAAATATAGAAAGGTTATCTATATGATGTATATATATATATATATATTTGCATATAGGTAGATACATAACATACATGCATATGTATTTATATTAGAAAACATTAAAAAGTTTGGCAACAACATGCAATGCCTATCGTCGTAATGGCGCTATAAGACCTATATAGTGGGAGTGAGGTCTTGGACTTGACAGATACAGTTGGCAATATTATTGTTTACAAAACTCTCATTAAATAATAGAATTAATAAACAAATCATGTAAATGATGTGTGGTAATCTATTATTTATATTTTTTTTACACAAAATGTAGGTCTTTTTTTTGAGGTTTTTTTTTTTTAATTTTAACTTTCCTCCATTTACCTCCATTTGGATAATTTTATAGAGTTCGAATTTAAAGTTACTATTATGGATTTGAAGACTATTTAAAGTTCCTAACTATATTTGCACTTTATGTATATGGAATTGATACTTGCTTATAAAATACGAAAATACTTCTCCTATACTTTAGTATTAGTGTAAAAAGCTAAATAAAAGTTAAAATATTAAAGAAAACAACTTGATGATAATTCAATAAGTAAGTCATTTAGCAATTATTCATTATTTAGCATATATGCGATGTCTAATTTAATTTAATTTGGCAGTTTTTTTGGGATATTTTTAACAAAAATTAATGAAGCAGCAGCAATTTGGCTATAACGAAAACATTTTTAAAAAATATAAATATTTTTTTACATCAGAATACTTAAATTAGCAAAAATTACCAATTATTATAATCTATTGATCATCGATTACTTATTTAGAAAAATGTGTATAGGCAAAAAAATATTGGAAAATTTTTAAAATTGAACTTTTTAAATGTACAGAGGGACTTATTTAGATGAATGTTTTTTTATTTCTTTACATAAATTTAAACCTTACAATTGGTCAATAAATAATTTTAATAAAAATCAGATATATGTATATCAAATACTTATATATGTAATATGCTTTATATGTATTCATGCACTTATTTATATATAATTTTGGTTAAATTATATTTGAATGCAAATTTTAGTAATTTTTTTTTATACTTAATCATATTTTTATTGATTTTCATTGAATAAACTTTTTTTAAAAATAACACTAACGGTAATTAAAAATAATACATTTTTCTACAATAATTAAATAAAACTATTTTCGACAAAAATCGATTCATCGAATTGGAATTTCTATATTTACTCATACAATGATTAACATTTTTCAATCGTGAAATCATGGCGCTAAATTTGCTTTAATATTTTTTCATATGGATAGATGGAAATGTAAGTAATATTTATGACTACACACATACACATGCGTACATATAAACATATAATACATATACACACACACACACACACACAAAAGACATTAATAGCGGTCATAAAATTACATAAAAAATTCAAATAAATTCTTTAATTAAAATGCACGCGAGTGTAATTTTTCTATTTTTATTAGGTACATATTCGTAGGTACACTAATATTGCTTTTTCATGTCTATCTATCTATAATGATTATATTATTTTACTAAAAATAGATTCAATGAGTCTCTATGGCTATATTGATTATATTTTTACTAAAATATTTATTTACTGAAAGTTAGTAGAGGTAGGTAATTCAAATGATTAAACGATTGTTGACTTTATGAGCATTTTTTTTTATAAAAGAAATTTAGAATTGGAAATATGTAGTTCATTATTTTACATACAAACAATAAAATATAATTTATCCAACAATTATATTATAATAAGTGCAGTAAGTTATTTCGATAAAAATATAAAATGCTTTATTTTGTGTCAGCATATCATTTTCGATATTTATTCCTATTTTTATAGTTTAATAATCAGTTCCTTTATTATTTTTTTTTTTAAATAAATAATTGACTCCCAGTTTTCGACCTTTTTAATAATACCTCTATCTACCTAAATATATACCTACTTACATATATATTAAAAATAAAAATAAGACAAACACAATAACAAATTTATAACAATATCTTTCTATTTGTAGAATGATTAATAAATAATACTTATACATGCATACTTACCAATATTTCTACTAATAATTTATACACAACAAATATAAAAAATAAAAATAAAAAAAAAAAACAAAATATTGAACAAATTGTGACTTTTAATGAAATTATTACAAATTGAAAACTAAAATCAATAACGAAAATGAAAACCAAAATTTTTTAACGTTTCATATAAATGTAGCTGTTAGTAAATATTAACTAAATTATTCTGTGATATGAATAAATAAAATAATATTTTAAATACTATATTTGAATGCAAAATGAACAAGCATACACATTACATATATTATAACGAAAGAAGCAAGATCTAATTTTTTTTTTTTGGATTTTATGTACAAATTTGTAAACCGTTTAGATATATTTAAAAACATTTTTCTCAAACATTTTTTTTTTAAATGACGGTTAATAACCAGCTAAGTTCATAAATGACGAAGGCAGGCTCATAAATTAAATATTGAAATGTCTGCGGCTCGAAGGACCAAATTGCATGCAAAAAAAAAATGTAATATGTATTCCAAACGAATGACGCACACTCAACTTAAACATACTCATTTTCAATTAAAATGGGCGCCAACTGTCAACATGAAACCCGAATAAACCGGTTTTTACATACATTTGAACTTTGTGTGACAATAAGCTTCAATATATTACCCATTAATTTGTGGTATTCAACGTCATTAGACGTTTGCGTCCTTGATTGACTTCAATTATAATGTATATGTTATGTATAAACTGTAAAATAAATTTTATCCAATGAATAAAACTGGTAATAATTGACTTGTGTGACTCAAACATATACATATACGTGTTAGTTGCCAAAAAATTATTTTTAAAACTGCCGTAATTAATTGAGAAATCAATTAAATGAACTACGTTTGAAATTGGTTTTTTTTTTAATACAATTTTGTTTATGCTTATTATTTACAATTACAATCGATTTTAATAATTTTTTTTTTGTTTATAAAAAATTGATCAAAAAACGGTTTACAATATAAACAGTAAACACATTACCTACCTATTTTTTTTTTTTTTTACATCTTACAGTTTTTGTTAGTTAAATGTCATTATAGTTGTGTGGCTTCAATAATCGTTATCATATATAATACCATACATACATACATACAAACATATAGAATAATATGTAATTACCTTTATATTCAAAGACTGCTGCATTATATATTATATTTATTATAAATAATATAAACTACATATATGTATATATATATATATATATTTATTTATATATATGTGCAATTATTTCTATTACAATGAATTTATCATAAGAGAAACATCATACATAAATTCTAAGAAATAATTATCTATTATTTAATTAATAATTAATTGCATAAAATTGCCTGTGGTGTAATTTAGTTTTTTTACTATTTATGTTGATTGAATTGGAAAATTTAAATTTAAATAAAAAAAAAAATCAATATTGGGGTAATAAAATTTAAATTTTATCATTAATAAAATTCATATCACATTCCATTCAAAAATTTGTATTTGTTGAATATTTAAGTATACCCTACTTATGTATTTGTTGTTTTGTTTTATTATTAAATGAAATATTTTTTGTTTTTATTTTTAAATTAATTTTAAGATTTATATATTGTATATTCAAAATTTGAGGTTTGTTCAATAAAATAGCTTAAAAATTAAATTTGTTTTTCTATCTTAATTACTAATTTTATATACAAAGAATCTGAGAAGACCGGTAGATGATGACTAATAAGCAAAATTAATCAAAACCAATAAATAAATGTAATTTTACGGATTGACGTCAAATTTATACATTAATAACCATAAAAAATATTAATCTTATCAGTAACTTATAGAGAATTATAATCATGTGTGTGTTAACTATTTTTAGCCGTTCGTTGTGAAAATGTTCGTTGTTTATATTTCATATAAAGTAGGGTGATTAAATGAAGATGTACCAAACTGAAAAGGGTACTTAAAGTTAACCCATTAACGGCTGACCCCCGATTCCTTTGTCCGACTTTGACGAAACTTCACACAGACACTATGTACAGGGTATATTGACATGGTATTTTTTTAAATTTTTTTTTAAGATAGTATTTATCTTAGCCACTGGATATGTATTCCTCCATGTTTTTCGAGTAACATTTACATTACTATTTTTAGAATCCTCTAACAGCGAATTGAGTATTTTATCATGAAATAGTATCTGTGAGTGGTCCCATCCAGGTGAATATATTTTTGTCAGATAGAGGACACCTAAGCCTGTTAGGCACCAAGAGAGTTTTCCGTTTTTCCAGTTTCCCAATTTTCCAGAGCCATTTTCGTGCAATTTTTCCGATTTGTAAACTTCTTGACCTTTGAGCCGCTAACTATCCCTCAAGCCTCAAGGCATTATACTGTATGACCTCTAAATTATTTTTGAGTAGTCCTATCCTTCATCTATCTGTCCATGAAAACCAATTCGCGATACTACTCACCTCTCATCTAGCTCTAGCTAGATTTTTTCTAAGATTATTCTACCCAATAGCTGTTAATGTATGAATTATTGCTTTGCTTTCGGACAATCACAAGACTGATTCCCGTAGGTGTCCATATTAGGGCGTTCGGCCATACTCATTCTATTTAGAGTAATCATTTAGTAGAGGAACAAATCGTTTTACAGGAATAGCCAATTTTGAACCGTTTTCTAGTTAAATAGAGTTTAATAAATTGCATTTTTATCAATCATAAATGCTTCTCTATCTAGAAATAGTTTTTTGCTCTATTAGTATATTCTTTGAATCACCCTGTATACCAATAATATTTTAAAAGTTATTACACCGAAAATTTGCAAATATCAGGAGTTTTATCAATATTGGCAAACATAATTTTCATTTCATGGCTCAACTTTTTTTTAGATAAAAAAGAATTTATTAAAACAAAAATATTTAGAATGATAAAAAACCAGTAAGATAAACCAAATACTGATAAAGGTACCTAAGTATGTATGTATGTATGTAGTAGGTACAGGTACAGGTAATGTATACAAACATTCCATCATAGAAAAGAGAAATTGTGATATTTTTATGAGGCGTCTATATTCAATGGAAAAATTTCAGTCAGTCAATTGTAGTTTCACGACATTTACACAAATCCGCAACCCGTATAGCTCTGTTTATTGCCCCGTATTGCTTCTTTTTCCGGATACCTTTTGAAAATTCGATTCCAGAGAGCAATGTTGTCTCTATGTTTTTGATGCTCATTGATCGATCGAGTTTTATTCTTCTGATCCTGAACATAAAATTTGTTCATTTAACTGTTGATACATAATGTACAATTAACAGGAAGTTATACTTCGGGATATCTTCAATTTAATATTTCTGGAAATTTTTGAAGCGTTTGTGGTTTTCTAAATTAGTCTCGTTTATATTTTCTCTTTTTGTTATTTAGCTTTAAATTTTATGTTATCAAATCGAATAACACAATTTGATATTACATAATTAGATTTGTTATAATATATTTTTTGTGTAGCCCATACCTATAGTAAAGTCAAAATATTATAAAATTCCATTAAATGCCTTCTTCATTTCTACGTATAAATTTATATAAAAGTAAATGAAAATGCCATTTAATGGAATTCGTACGAGAATGGAATTTATAAATATTTTGTTTATACCTACTACATAAATTTATAAAATATATAAATGAAAAATTATACTAAAACCCACAGTGGAAAATTTTCTGTGCCAGCCACAGCATTTTTTAAAGAGTAACGACTCATCATTAACACTCTGCTCATACTAATAAACAAGAAGTGCTAAGAAAACATTAAATTGCTGAATGGATAAAGTTGAGAATGGTGTATGTACATTGGCAATTGGCACTGCCTTTGTAAAATTTATATGCAGACATTTTTCGTTGCAAGGTATGTACCTAACAGGTTTTATTTTTGCCAATAAAAATGTAAGTTTTATTACATATATTTAAAAAAAAAAAAGGTTCATGTCTAATGAAATTATCTAAAATACTTAAAATATTTCTTGATTTTCTGGTTTTAACCAAAAAAAAAAAAATTAAAAAATTCTACATGAAACCAAAGCTTCTACTTTATATTTCATATACTGGTAGTTGAAGCAAAAAATAAATATTCTTAATTAACATAACAAATGTCTGCATTTGAAGTACGAATTTTCTCAATTCTTTGAAATTTTCAATAACAACGCATGAACAATCATCAGTTGGGTAATTGATGGTAATTGACTTCTGTTGACAATTCATCAATTGATTTATGACCGTCACAAACATGACAGAGACGCCTTGACAGATACAAATTTAAGAAACTTTCAAACCCTTTAAGCTTTTCAAATTGCACACTTTTATAATTGACGGTCAGTCAGTGGTAAAAATTTTGACTGTCACATTGTTGGTCTGGGATGTACGAGTTAATATTCCGATGCGGTAAAGATAGTTACCTACTATTTTTTTTTAAAAATAACTCTTTCATATCTATGGGATTCGAAAAAAAAAATTTGTCAGCTTTACCTAAAGGCACTGCCACACAGAGCGCGGTCTGCCCGCCGCGATCTGTCATTTTTTGACCGCGCGGCAAAGGGTTCTCTTGTAATACAGATATGCAGCCGGACACACAGAGCGTTCAAGGTGAGACCGCCGCGGTCAGATTTTCAAATATCGTGGCAGACCGTATTGTGTGTGTCGTCTTCAGACCGCTGACGGTCGCGATCAGATCGCGCTCTGTGTGGCAGTACCTTAAGATCCCTTAATTTTTAAATTGAAAATTTCTTAAAATTCATATTTCCTAGACTCCTGACCATTGTTCGGAAAAATGTTTTTTTTCCACTTAGCTGCTTTGAATATCTGAATATCAGAGAAAAAAAATATTTGGTCGATCGGCGATCGGGTACGGTTGGACATTTCGATCGAGAATAGCTTTAAAAACATCATGCTATATCATAAATGTACGAATCTAATAATGGGGTTTATTTTGATGATTTGTATTTATTTTCCAAACTGAAACTTTATTTTTCTTTGGAAATTTTAACCATTTTCATATATATTCCAATGTTGCAATGCAACTGATTCAATAATTAATTGTTGTAAATAAGAGTCGGCGTAGCCAATTATTTCTTTCTTACAGGTTCATTATTTATTTCAAATAAATAATTTCTGATTTAAAATTGTTTTTAATCATTTTTTTCTTTCTCGGGGGGTTTTTCCTTTAAATTTTTTTTAAATTTTTATTTAGTCAATTATGATACTTTACTTGATTACTGTTTATACCTTATCTCTTTTTTTAACTATCTTTGCCATTAAATTTTTATTAAAAATTCATCACGATATAACCATATGACTAACTCATTACATATGGATTAATAGTTATTGATAAATTTCATTATATGCCATAAATTTGAATACAAAATTAACTGAGTTATTTTCTTTTTGCCATAATGTAATCATACCATATGTATTTGTATAGAGCTAACAAGTAATTTTTACAATGTGCGTAGATACTTAAATCCACATCTGATAAATAAAAGATATTCTCCTTAATATACCTCTAGTATCTATTATATTATATGTACAATTGTACATACATAGCAACATAGCTTTATGCTTTATTTTATCCATTGGTCAGCAAAATTTTAGATAAAAATTTTCTTTTATTATTTTATGATTATAATATTATACATCTTTGTATTTTAGTTTGAATAGAAAGTTTTTATGTTTGGATTTTGTCATTTCTGTAATTTTTGCAATGTTTTTGAAAAGACTTGATGCGAATAAATTAAATAATATAAAATCAAGTTTTATTAATAAATTGTCTTTTAAATTTAAAAATCTTGCCAGAAAATAGACTGAATTTATTGTATGTATGTATGTATGTATGTTTATTGTATACATATATCTGACATTAATATTAGATCATTGTGGTAGTATTTCAGTTTTTGACTAGAAAGATATATGTAATTCTTTTAAAACTTGGTTCTCGTCATTTTATTTTGAGAACATTTTTAAATAAATTACTACAAATTACGACTAGGATATATACCAATCTATAAATATATACAGTAATTCTCGGTAAAATAGGGAACAGGAATATTTTGTATGAAAAAGTAGAAATTCAGTAATTTCTCCTATTTGTTAGGATTGATATATGATTGATATAAATCTATGATATTCAAATCTATGATATAAGGACAAATGTAAGGATACCCGGTTATGCGAAATAATAGGGGATAAAAAAATTACATGCAATATTGCATAGATTTCTCAGATCTTAATCATAACAACTAGAAGAAATTACATGAATATCGAATTTTTCATAAAAAATATGCCTGTTCCCTATTTTACCGAACATGACTGTATATCAATCACGAGGCGTTTATGAATGTAATGGAAGCAATGTTTTCCTCTTTTATTTAAGAAACTAAGTACATAATAAATTAATTCTCCACTAAAAATCATCACGTCTCGTCACTGATACACATACATACATATTTAATATAGCTTAAAGTCGCAAATCGCATTGAACAATTTATTAAACGATAAACTTTGACCATTTTTATAATATTTATATTGTACATAAATGTATATACATATGTAGGTACGTCATACGTCAACATAATTAAAATTCTATTTTCGTTTAGTATACATATGTATTTAATATAATCTACCATAATGTCAGTCATAAAATTTAAAGCATTTAATTTTTAACATTGATACTATTATTAATATAAATTTGAACTCTTTGATAACCATTTTATCATGCATGATTATTTATTTATATGTATATGGTTCTGTAATGTACTAAAACATAGTAAGTCGATATGAAGGTTCTATATATCTTATACAAAGGTCGCCCAGACAACAAGACAAAAGACAAATTCAAAAAGGATTTTGATTTTATAAATTTGATGTAAGTTCAAACTTTAACAAAATGAGTTACTGTCTTTTACATTACGGCATAATGTAAGTATTTTGATTATTTTTTGTACGTGATAGAAATTTTTCACATTTTTAATAACTAAAATTAATTTTTGGTAAAATATAAAAAGAAAAAAAAAACATCAAACAAAATAAATATTCCTATCCTATCGGTAATAAAAAAGTAGGGATACACACACATACTTACATACATATGTAAATATTTATTTTTATTTTAAAAAATTTCTACAATATAAACTATTAATGTCAGTTTAAATGCATTTATATATTTGGCGTCCAAAAGGGAACTTTAAATGTATTATTGATTTTAAACTACGCAGTATAGTTATCATTTGGAGGTGATTAAATTTATGCAAATAATAAATATAATTTATTCTGTTTAAAAAAAATAAAAAAAATAAACAAATAAGAGTAGGTACTAATTTAGTCATATTATTGTTAGTACGCCACAATCAACATACCCAGTTATAAAACGAATTAATGGAATAATCGGAACGGGAAATTGAACAACTGTTTTAAAAGTTATTATAAACCCAAACATTAAACAAATGGAAAATATTTCTTGTAGTTGTGTTTTTTTTTAAATATTTATTTGGTCATATATATCAATGAAGAGCATAATCAGTGAATTTAATGTCTGCGTTTGCCTAGGCTATAGCCGTTTTATTTATTTTTTTTAAGTAATGGAAAGCATCCGCTTATTATTTGCTGTTTAAAATTTTTGCGTGCTGGCGTATATTGACATTTGTCAGGCCAAGTAACTCTTTTACCTTTCCAACGGGCACAATTAAATAGTGCTGTGCATAAATCACCCAGAGTAGGTATTTCAGTACGATTATAATAAATATTTACACTTAGATTTTTGAAATGTCGATCTTATTAAAATTAAAAATATTAAATATTAAAATCGTACATAGCTCAAAAATTAAAAGCTTTTAGATTAAAAATAAAAATAAAAAAAAAATCTAAAAATTCAAATATCATAGTGATCTTCAATATCATCTGGACTATAGAAATTTTTTATACTCACGCTGAACTTAAATATTGACCATCAATATATTGACCATCTAAAATTCTAAGCTGAATGTATAAAAATCTGAAAAGAAAAACTCATACAAAAAGAACAATTTCCTAACAGCAGTAAATTCTAAAATTTCTCTCATATCAAAAATCATAAAAAAAAAATTCGATACGTAATGTACGTGCAGATAGCATATCTTCACTCTATTTCTCTATTATTACTTTACATAAGACATTGACGCTTTGGTTATATTCAGTAATATATACGATATGAGACATATCTAAAGATGATTTATAGATACGTTTACATACATACCTCCATTTTGCTTATTTATATAGTGGTCAATCATTTATTATGACGTATGTATGTACATTATTTAATTTATAACAATTGGCCGTTAAGCTGTCATTGCTTGTAAAATGATGGGCCCAAGCAAAAATTAAGATTATCTGGCTCAAGAGTTTATATTCAAATTTATGGCATTCAATTAAATTTGCCATAAACAATATATAATCCATGTGCTTGTCTATTTATGGTTTCGGTTATATCATGATGGATTAATAATAAAATCGTAGCGAAATAGATTAAATAACATTTATTAGATATACAATTGTTTAGACTTTCACCGTACATGTCAGATGTCTAGATGCTTTTGACTTCCAAATGCTCGTATAGATTTTTGATTTTTCGTTCAGAAATATTTTTATTGAAAATAACTTTTTGATTATGATGAGGCAGCATAGTTGGATATTTGAGATGATTTTGATTTTGTAAAAAATTGGATCATTGGCGTTGTGATGACAAACTAGACATTTAAAAAAAGAAAAAAGGAAAAATATGTAACATTATTGATTAATAAATCATTTTAAATCAGTTTTAAATGGATTTTGGATCTTTCACATACACCTACAAGCAGGGTCGGTTCTGCCATATATGCAAGGTGTGCACCGCACATGGTCAATGTAGGCCAAATAATTATTGTAGACAGGTGGCCAAATATCTAAAACCCACCCTGCCAAGAAACAATTATTTAACCATCAAGATATAATCAAAAATGATTTTAATTTTATTAGGGGGGGGGGCGTTTGATTTATCTATGCGACCATATCTAAATAAAAATTTGTTGCTGAATTTATTTTCCCTATTAATTGGAACTTTGTCATTTAAAATTATATTGGTAAATAATTGTGTGTCTACCAATAAACCTATTGTGGGTGTTTTAAGGTTAGAAATGAGATATTTTATTTTTGCCTCCTAATTTAATGAAAATGCGCTTCATAAAAGAAATTTATTAAAATCTGCCAAACTTTGTATGTTAGTATTTATGTAAGTATATATTTATTACCTATGTATAATGTATATAACTATCGGTATATTATGTATACATACATTATAATATCATTGCTATAGCTTTTAGTCTAACCTAACCATTTTTGGGGATATTGATTTTTAAAAGGACACTGTATTATAGGCGCCACATAGGCACTCCAAACCAAATAAAAAGCCAAATTTGTTGACTGGCGTTAATTTCGATTTTGTTTACTTGATTTTTGGCCGCAAATTACGCAATCATAATCATTAAGCCATCTTCATTCATCAATCAATGATGGATTCGGCAAGTAAAAAGGACATTTGGTAATATTTAATTTATTATCTTAAAATATATGTAGGTGGTTACATTGTACATATGTATAGACGTATCCATATGTATAGATATGATAAGAAAACGGGATTAACATTAATGAGGTATAAAGGTTAGTACGTTTGTTTTATGTGGCGGTAGAAGTGTGGAATGTGGATGATAAAGAAATTCATTCTACATACAAGGACGACAGAGAATATAATGTAGATTGTGAGATAATACATCTAGGTTCCTATAGGTTATCTCAGATTAAAATTTTTGAAACTCATAAAATTGACAGAGTTTGCAAAGATTTTAATTTTAACTTTCTTCAGTTAATTCAAGAATATAAAACTGAAATTGTTTGTGTTGCATAAATATGCATCTAAACGAACTTTTGTTTTACACCTATTGCCAATAAATTTTTTTTTTAATTAGTTTAGAATATGTTACATAGCGGACTAAGCTTGAAAGGGTTAATAGATGACAAAGAAGGAAGAAAGAAAATGATGAAAATATATAATAGGTACAGGTCTGCGTTATGTAACTGAGTTAAAACTTTTACATTAATACTCAGTAAATATTCAGAAATTTTTTTTTTAAAGGAGTTACCTCTATACAAAAAGGAAGGCTTGAGATCAATCGTAAAAGACTTAAGAATTTGTTTCTTAGCTATCCTTCAATACAGTACCTTCTCAAGAATACCTAAGGGTTATGGATGTTAAAGTTTTAAATGTTTACCATGTATTGTATAAGAAAATGCAATATTTTCCAATAAAAGGATAAGTTTTCGTAAAACATGTACAAAAAGGTAATATTTTTTTGGTCAATTCCGAATTTCCTGTTTGGTGGGTTAATACCTTTAAACATAAGTTATTGTCTATTTATAGTATTATTAATCATAAGGATTGTGTATGTATCTATGACAAATATTATCATACTACACTAATACTATTAACATTTTTACACTTATGCAGATCTAACTCTTTTTTTAATTATATTTGGTTAAACGTTTTGCAAAATTTTTTTTTTTTTATTATAAATATTTGCATTAGATATATATAGGTATGTAGGTAGATTTCTATTAAAGTTTGTTTTGGAGCGGGTTTCATATTTCTTAAATAAATTTATTATTTATTTATAGAAGAAAAATATCAAGTCAAGGTCATTTAAAATACCACAATTTGTTGACATAAAATAAAACTTGTTGTATTTTATTTCGTTTAAAAATTAACTTGAGTTTTTTTTGTTGTTACGCGTACCAAAAAAAAAAAAAACGACAACGTTACAATTATCTCATCCATGTGTGTGTGTGTATGGCTTTTTGTATGTGTGTTAGGCGTCAGCAAATCTATATTAAACCAAGCCTCCAGAATTTATAACCTTCAGTTAATTCTATTAATAATCATAAGTTCATAAAATTAATCAAAAGAAAAATTATATTTTTTGCGTTGTTTTGTATGATAATAATGATTGAAAATTATGCGAGCGTAATGTGCTAATTTTAAAATTTTCAAAATAATTACAGTTGTGGCAATTTAAATTTAAGTTACTGAATTTGTTTAAATGGTAATAATTCTTCTTTAATTTAGGGGGCTTGTACCTACATATATATCCTATGTATTAATACATCCATCCATATACTCGTATCATAATCGTCAAACGTTGCAAATTTGATGAATTTTGAGAAATGGAGGAATTTGGTTGATTTCCAACAAATTGACGACTAAACTAAAATTTTCTTTTATGTTTTACACGTTTTGATCAAATTAGCTACAATTTATTTCGGTATTCAAAATGCTTTTAATTGTGATGTGAATTCAAGGCATTTCTGGTTTTTCATGCAAATGCAATTCTGGACTGATTCAAAATAAAATAATTTACGGTATTTTTGGGGTTTTAAATTAAATTTTTATGTTAACAATTTTTTACTTAAAAGGATTGAGTTATTCTAAAAATTACGTTCATTAACAATAAGAAAAAAGTGAAAGTTTATAAAAGTTCAGAAACTCCAAAAAACTCACGAAACGGTTAAGATGATTTAATGATTTAATGACAAGTTTTATTTCATTAGTTCTATAGTTCGAAATGCATAAATTTTCCTTAATTTATACGATGGTGAAATATAACTGGAATTTTTAAAATATTGATTAATAGCATTTCAAGCGGTATTATTTCCAAATTTAATCTTGTACCTACAATTCTATACGTACATATGTATAAATAAGTCGTAGAGACATATACTTAGTCTCTTCTAAAAATAATAATTATAATTGACTATTTTGATGCTTACACAATTTATTTTTAATGCTCGAGGTCAGTTAGCAGCATTCTAAAAGATCTTAACAGAGACAACGAAAATGTACCTATTTATTATTAATCTGTCTGTCAAATATCTTAAATTGAACTTAAAATACAAATTTTGTTTTGATTTCTATCTAAATGCATTTTATTGCGCAGCTCTATATTTGTCGTGAACAGATCATTGCCAAGAGATATTTTGTCAAACATGGGAAGAGCACGTGGAAATAATCAAAAATATAAAAATCACATTAGCATCGGATGTTGCACTCTTGATTTAGTAATTAAATAAAATTAATTAAATAGTGATGATAGGAAGATGAACGACGCCAGATTTTTTTTTTAAGTCATCTGGGGAAAAACCAACATTTACTTACAGTGTCCATTTCGTATAGAAATTAATTTAAGGAAAATATTCTTTCGATAGAAACTCGAAATCGCTTAGGTTTGAAATTTTTAGTTACCTTTTATAGGAGTTTTTTTTAATGTTAAAATTCCAAAGAACTTTTACGATTATTTTGCGCATTTCTTATGTTTAACGAAATAGTCCCATAGCAAGAAGTTCTATTCCTACCAACTTATTATCAGACTTATCGGGCAGGATATGCATATTATTTTAACATTTTGTATACATTAGAAGTTATTTCGTATTTTTAAACATGAATTAAAATTGTAACTTTTCGTTCTGTATAAACAGATGTAATAAAATTAACTTCAATTTTAAATTTAGCGCTAAAAATTACATTCAGTGTACGCAGCCAAAAATAAATGTACTGAACGTACTATTTGAAATGAAAATACTTTACATATAAAAGCAGTATGAAAAAAAAGATTGTGGACACTGCTGTTGTAAAAGTGATAGTGATGTACAAGTTCGATACTTTTGGGATTCTTGGCATTCAAATACCCTTTCTTTTTAGTTGATATTTATGTATTCAAAACATTTTTTAAATTACAAATCAAATGAACGCACCCGAAATCAAGACGACCGCACAAAAAGAAATGTAACTTCTTTTTTTATTAAATTAGACATGAAGTTCAGTATAACTCGGAACATTTTGAGAAGGACATATATAAATCGAAATAATTAGTATGTTAGAACGAGAAGGGTGTTTTGCTGTTGTCAAAATTTGAAAATAAAATAAATAATTTTTTCTATTAGAAATTGCTTCACTTGGATTCGGCAAAAGCATTTGATACTTTTAAATCAAGTATCTCAAATACTACACATCACTGGTAGGAAATTTTGAATAACGCTAAAAGTTATGGTTTTATTCTCAAATGTTATTAAATCAGAGGAAAAGAAAACACCCACAGGTGCTGTGTTTTTTGAAAATGCCGAACTCGATGCACTGGCAAAACATTTTGTTAATTTACAAAGGTAATTCTTCTATTTTTCAAGTATAATCTAATTATCTATCCAAGTAGATACTTTCATGTGTTTCTTGTAAATCAGATATCGGGAAAATATAATAATTCCAAAAAATGTTGGACCGGTAGCAATAAAAACAAACGAAGAAAAATTGGTAGAATCATTTTTCGAAAGTTGCTTCTTTAAGTCCTTTATGGCATGTGTTCTTGGTTTGTTTATCAATAATTACTTTTCTGTTCGATTTGGATTACTCATTTGTTGAACATTTTAGGATATGGTTTGGGTGCAGCTATAGGTTTATTTAGTTCTTCTGTAAATCCGAGTGTATCTGTTCCGGGAGTAGAAAAACAACAGACTGCTAGAGAGATATTCCGAGAAATGAGAACAGCAACACATGGATATGGAAAGAATTTTGCTGTAATTGGTTTATTATTCTCAGCTGTAGAATGTACAATTGAGTCGGTAAGTTGGTTTTGTATGATTTGTAGATTTTATTGTATAATCAGGTTACTTCAATAGAGAATTAATTTTCGGGAAAATATTGAAAATATACCATACAACACTAACATTTTAAACTGTTAAAAAACGTAGAAAGTGAGTTGATATACTGATCTGATAAAGCTAAATTATGGAACAAATGAAGGGATCATTGTAGGATTGTTCAAAGAGCCTATATCTAGACTTCTAGAGAAAATTCTAGGCAAACAAATCCAAAGAATCCCATTAAAACCAAAATGATTGGGTTATTAACTAAAAACTAAATGAAAAATTATCTTTCTAGAGTCGTGGCAAAAGCGATTGGAAAAATGGAACCTATGCTGGTGGCATTACAGGCGGTATAATTGGAATTCGAGGTTTGTAAGACTTAAGTTTTTTGTTTTTTTTTTTCTTTCAATATTGCGTAATGTCATGTGGGAACTTTTTTTTAGCCGGAGTTAAGGCGGGCCTTATTGGAGCCGCTGGATTTGCTGCATTTTCAACAGTAATCGATTATTACATGCGGCATAGATAAAACACCTCGATTACATGTACATAGATTAGTAAATTCGATTAGGTTTTTGTAAATAAATTGTTTAAGGTAGAATATTTGTATCATCTGTATTGGGCACCTCGATCCCGCAACACATATGAAAACTGCAGTAGCGTCTCCTTTGATCGGATAAATTCGGTTGTATCCAATCTATTAAAAAAAATTTTACATTTGTAGAATAAATTCCTAAGAAAAAGTAAATTCTTTAAGGTCCAAATTTTGTTGTTGCTAGATTAGCTGATGAACGAATTATGTAGCAGTGAAAATATACACTTTTTTATATCTAATAGAATAAAAACGGTTAATATTCGAAGAGATGGTTGGAACAGTATGAAAATTGAATTTATGATATACTTAATTTCTTGATTCCATATAACTTAAAGAAAGACATTTTATAATTGTTAATTGCTCTTAACTTTTATTCGCCGACCTAACTTCAAAATTGCCACATTAACTATAATAAATAAAATTTTTGTGATCATTAAATTTTCTTTATTTTAGTCCAATTTAAAGATTAAGGTAATTGGCTCACCGTATTCACCATAGATAACTAAGTACATATATCTTAAAAGCTTATAAAGATTTTTATAAAAAAAAAGTCGGTTCTGCAAGGATATTTAAAACAACTTGATTTATGTATCGTTTTAATGAAAACACATCACAAAATCAACCGCAACGAGACGGTTACACTAAATTAAATATAAAAAAAGTAATCCACAAAAAAAAAAAACCAATTACTGTCAGTTAACGCTAATCAAATGAATGGGCAAAGATAAGCTCTATCCTTTTATTGATAAGCTTTATGTAATATATTAAACCGCGAAAATGATGACGTATATTTTGTATGTTGTATTGTAATCCGGACATATTTACACATGTATATCACTGGAATAAGGAAAAAGCTTAAAGCTCTGAAAGTTTGATTGGAAATTTATCGATTTTTTCCGCCAAAAAACAATCTACCCGTAATATATTTGGTTGGTATATTTCTTGTAAAAGAATTCCGTTGGCATAAACTTGGTTGTCAGTGTTGAACCAAAGGGCGTCCTCAACAGTACTCAACGACGTCATCAGAAAAATTTTTTCCATATTTTCCACTGAAGTGTGATGCTAAATATTTCAACATTTTCTATACTTTTAACAAAAAAAAAAAAAATGCCAATTACTATCTTTGTTCGTAGAGGCTGAATAACTGCGATAATTGTGATTTTAATGTTTATTGTGTCCTGGTGAACATTGCCAATAGTTTTGTTGTGAAAAAATATTGCTGAATTTGTGTGAAAATCGTTTTTCATTTATTGCGGCGTCAAAAAAAAAAAAGCTACTACATTTTGATATAGGCAATATGTCGTCCGGGCAAACAGGTTGGTTTTTTATTTGGAATTTTCCATTTGTTTTATTATTAATTTTTAGTGATTTTAGGATTTTTTTTCTGATAAATCTCGGCTCAAAATTGTTACTAGAATTTTTGGCAATCCAACAATGTCGATTATTATAGTAGAGCGTAGCTTCCATCTTGTAGCCTACCTACCTATATGTGTATATATATATATATATATTGTTTTTCTTGCCATGTAGCATAAATACGTGCATATGTTTTAATTAGAGCAATATTTGCCTAATTGTAGAAGTTCAACCAGTCAATTACTATACTATAATAATGTGCGGTATGACCTGCATCATAAACATACCTTCATAATTGATAGTTGTATAGTATTAATTATAGTAATTCATAATTTCTGCCAACTTATGGTACCAAATGGCATTCCCTCCTCGCTCTATTTAGAAAATATAATTTTCCTTTTTTTTGGGCTAACCGACTGGCCATATTAATACTTAGTAGTGCTGTTCTTTATTGTTTCTTTTTTTTCATCTATCCATCTGGCAGCCCTTCGTTAATACGAAAAAGTTTCCTTACAACATATGTGTATGTACATATGTAAATGAAAATTCCATTATTATTTGTTTGTATAGATTTTGTGAATTGTTTTTGATAAGCGCAATATTTCTTTCTGAAAACACCCACCGTATATTTGACCTAGAAATAACAACATTGAAGGTCGAAATCAATAATTCTGTATTCCCCGTTTAAATTTGTAATATGTTGTGCGGCGAATTAAAATCCCCGACGTGTACACACGATGAGATTTTTTTTTTTTTTTTTATTTTATATTACCTACCTATGTACATATAATATCGCTGCTATATATGAACGATTGAAAAAGTTGCGTTTTTCTTATCTATACTTAAGAGAAAATTAGTTCGCATTACCTACATTAGGTCGATAATGTATGTAATGTACATATACATACGTAATAAATTTATTTTGGCCCGAATTTTGTTCATAATTTTAATACTAACTAAAGGTTTATTAAAAAATGTTTCACGGTGAAATCGGATCCCATTAATGTATCAATTACATTGAAAACCTTTATAGTTATGTGCCTATACCCAACGCAGTCAAAGATAAAATGGGAAAAAAAGGTTTTCGAGATAATTATTTTACTTTTTAATTATTTATACAGGAGGTTTTTTCAAAATTCTATTAATTTTTCACTGTTTTTTTTTTTTTTAATTCAAAGGATATTATAGACAATTTCGAAAAATTCAATAACTTACAACACAAAGAAAATGCCAAAGTCATTTCAATGTTATTTCGATTTAATGTTCCCCGGCGATTCTTGTTGTTGTTGTTGCTTGTGGAGTACCTGTAAGGTATAGGGAGAAATGATACCAAAAACTCTTAATAAATTGTAAAAACAAGATTTCCGTGAAATTTGTAGAGATTGGGATGGAGGTTCACCATGTCTTAGAAAAAGATAGGATTTAAAGGAAGGTAAAGCCCATTACTAAGGCAATATTTTAATATAAAAAAAAACATTAGGCATACTACGAAAGTAACCATCTTAACTTAGCTAAACAAGAAAAATTTGTCCCAAACATTGAGAAATGAGAATTCATTCAACTTCCTGGCATTCTTTGAGTACTCTATGAGTATCTGTATGAAAATAGTACAACTACACTAGTAGTACACGTACACCTATCTTCAGTCCCATATAGTTTCATTCTACATATTTTAGCGCCCATTTTAAACAAGTAAACTCACAAACAATATAATAGAGAACCCTATCACTGAATCCTTTAAGCTATTCTGGATATCCTTTTGACTATCTAGTAATATCTTTCTGGCTATATTTTTGAAATATTCTTCAGACCAGTTATTCTCAAAGGGTGTGTAATGGGTTGGTTCCAGATGTATTACTGCTATTACGCTTTAGTCACTTCTGAAGCACTCTAGATTGTAGAATGGTAATTGGGCACGGTTTGTATACAAGAAGACTATGCAACAGGCATCAATACCTGACATTATACAACCTACTTAGAATCTAGAAATCTAGAGTTCTTGATCCGGTGTGTCGCATAATTTGTGATTAGCTTGAATATTATGTGGCCAGAATTAAGAAACACTGCTTTAGACTAATATAATGTCAACAAAATGGAAACCGGAATCACCAAGATTGGGGGATCTAGGGGAGTGAAACATGATGTGGCATGTTGATGTGAATCTGAGGCCGGGTAATTGGATTGCACTTAAAAACAGTAAAAACAAAATAGTTGCAATTATCTCAAGAATAGCAATGCTTAAAAAAGCGTGACAGTAGAATGGCGAGCATTTGTAAGGTTTCCAAAAAAGGAAACACGTCCAGTGCTGCAGTTGTTCCACACAAAAAAGAGATTGTCATTGTCAAAAGAGATTGTTATTTTATTTGTATTAATCTTTAATCCATCTTTATCCTTTTATTTTTTTAATATGGGGGAAAACCTACTTAATTGTTATTTTTGTTAATTTTCTGTTTCTGCGTGTGAGAGTCGATGCCTTGCCCCTCCATTTATTGGCATGGAGACAAGAACGAAAAACCATGGAAACTTGCTTTCCTCATGGAGTTTGCACCTATAAATATGTAGATGTAGAATATCAAATGTCTAACAACTAAATAATATATCTGAGTTTTCTTTTATTTATAAAACGTATATGGAATCGAATTTGAATAGCCAATTTGTTTTCTTTACACCTACACACCCACATGGATATGTACATACGTTATCGTTATAAATAATATAACAACGAATTATACAATATGCCCTTACTATTTTATTCTGTAACTGACAAGAAAACAAAATATATATGTACAATTGTACATAGGGGGAAGTTAATCGACAACAATGCATCACCATAAAGATATGCCACCTACACACCTGTATCTATCAATGTGTCTATTTAGTTAGTCCATCAACTTTTATAGATTACGTCTTATGTTTTTGGCACGTGTTCCTCTTTCAATAATCATCTATAAATATTTAAAATATTCCTAATAAGATTTTCATCTACACCAACTTTTAGCTATCTAGAATAATTGTATAGCATCTTCTCATCATGTTATGTACCTACTCCATATAATATTTCACTAATATATAGTGGGGTCGAATTTTATAGGGTCAACTTGCACTTTCATCAATTTTTTTTCTCTCTCTCGAATAAGTAGACACACGTGTGAACAATAAAATCTCCCCCAAAAGTATCAACTATCTATAACATTCCATCTAGAAGAATGTTGACGTTTTATGTTTTATGCTGGCGACGAAGATATTTATTTGCGTCAGCTTATTATGAAATTACACAAAGACAATAAACCGCATTTAATACGATTCCCATTTGATAATTGGAGTCATTCAGTATTTTTCGGGATAATTTATTATTCTTTAAAATCGGTTTGGAAATTTTGTGTGATTTACACGCTTCAGGCAAGAATAAGAAATTCATATTGTTTGATCAGCGTTCGCTTGTTCGTGTTTGTTGTTTTCTCACATTTTTTCTAAAAAATCGATTGAATTATGGAATTAACTTGTTTTGCATATAGGCGGAAATCATAGTTGCAGCTTGTGTATACATCTTCGAGATGATAAATTAATTGGCAAAATTATCAAATTCTCTAATTTTAGAATATTCAGACTATAAGGAGCGTTTAATCGCAACTGTAAAAAAAGAGGTGAAACAAGTAATGGAAGAGGCTGTTACCAAAAAATTCATACTGGAAGAATCCGGTTCGGTTACGTCACTGTGTGCAGCAGTTGAAGCCTGTCTTAACCAAGGGCTACGTCGTCGTGCTCTCGGTTTATTTAAGACATCATCTACAACGGCTCTACTACATAAGGTGAGTAAACATTGCCCGGAAGCAGCCGTTATAAGTCAAAAAGTGCAAGCCATTGAGAATAGCGATCCAAATAAACGATCTTCGTCAAGCAGTGACAGTACCAGTAAACCGCCGATATTGAAGAAAAACAGCAGCAATTCTATAACATCAAATGGGGCAACACAACCGACTTTAAGGTACGTCAATCAAAAATCTAATTTTTGCCCTTTTGTACTAATTTCTCATCATCCTAGATATCTATGGATTCGACTTGCTCTCTTTGGAAAGAAATTAACAAAAATCATTGACCATTTGGTAATTAATGCTACACGTTACTATGATCGTGACGCACTTGTCGCTGATTCTGATTATGGTTCTATATTGAGTTCGTTACTTGTCGGACCATGTGCATTAGACTATTCCAAAGCCAAATCACCGGAAGTACTATGGAGTGATACGCCAGCCGATGAATTAGTGCAACGACATAGAATAAGCTCAGGTCATCCAACAATGCCATCCTGTGCACGTCCAATACTTAATTTTAAACGAAGTCTAAACAGTTCAGAAGATGGCAGTACTGGTTCGTTCAAGTCGAATTCGTCTGTTTCAGTTGCAAAGGACTGTGTAGAATCGCTTCATCAAAATTCTAGAATTACTCTCTTGTATGGTAAAAACAATGTATTAGTTTTGCCGGTGAGCAGTGGCGTAAAGAGATTTTAAAATCAATTTTTTCTTAAAAAATATTTTCCTTCTACCGTCAATATAGAAAGATCTGCAAAAACCGATACTAGGCTATTTGGGTCTTCATCAATCGGCTCATGGTATGTTCATTAAATGGACCCCAAATGAACTAATGAAGGGCTATAAAGGAACTGAGGTTAAGGATTTGAGGTATAACGATTTGTTATGTGATTTTCTTTAAGATGGTAACACATTTTTTGGACATAGTATTTATTGGAATTATGTGCTCAATATTAATGTCGATGACATTGTTTACGTTCATTGTCATCAAGCCAGTGGACAAGATACTGGCGGAACTATTATACTAGTTGGTCATGATGGCGTACAGAGATCTCCCATCCATTTGTCAGGTGGTCATATGGCAGCATTTTTAAACTGTTTAGAGACTGGTATTTTATATATTTTCAATTATTATGTACAATAAATATTTGTAATTTTTCTATATTAGGTCTTTTACCACACGGACAACTCGATCCACCGCTATGGTCACAACGAGGCATTGGTAAATTATTTCCATGGCAATCTAAAACACGTAGACGTCCACTTCCATCGGTTATGGAATCAGGCGAAGATCTTCCAATTGACTATGTATTTCGTATTGTGAGCAAAAGCAATCACAAGGAATTCCGTGAGTTCCTATCAATATTCCAAATGAGCAATGTAAGGAATAAATTCAATTCAGTTAAAAGCCATCCAATATTGGACACTGGACGAACTAGTCCACGCAGAACACATTTAAGCAGCAGTTCAACAAACGAAAGCAGTGACGGCTCTATTAAAAGCATGTCATTGGATACATCTCAGCCGGATAGTCCTAATGTATTCCGCACTTGTATATGGCTTATGGTTTTTTATGGTTAACATTTGTTATTAATATTTTCAGGTTCAGGCCAATAAGGCAGCCAGCATTGCACTAGTTTGCTTAACGATGCGTCGACAAATTATTTCTAGGGCATTTTATGGCTGGATAGCATATTGCAGACATTTACGTACAGTTCGAACACATTTGTCTGGTCTTGTCAATGGTCGAATAACGCCAGAACGTAATAAATATATTGAGACTTCCATTTTCTAATTATTTAAATTTCATAATGTGTATAGTTGGTGCAGAAGAAGGACTTACCAAAGAGAAGTGGAATTCATTGCATGATGAGAATGGTGTTATTGATAATGATGAGGAAGTCTATCGTTTGGTATATTTTGGAGGTGTGGAACATGAAATTCGTAAAGATGTGTGGCCATATCTTCTGGGACATTATCGGTAACAATTTAATAATTATTCTTTTGGAAACATTGTCTGATGAACGTATATAGTCCCTTTGTTAAAATAAAAAATTGAGTCTTAATTTTCGCGGTTACAATTTTTCAATTGGGATGCTACATTATTTGAACTATAATGTTCTCTATAAATTTTTTTACAATTACTGTTCTAGTTTTGGACTAACCATAAGGCAACGGGCACAACTTGACGAAATAACCAGACACTGCTTTGAGACAACAATGAGTGAATGGTTAGTCGTTGAAGCGCTTAGTCGTCAGCATGAAATAGAAAAGGCTGAAAAAGTCGCAGCAGATGTTGCCGCTGAAGCCGCTAAAAAAGCCGCCGCAAAAGCCAATGAAATAGCCGGTGAAAAAGGCACTGAAAAAGGCGCTGAAAAATCGACTAAAAAATCAAGTTCAGAAAGTGAAAGTGATAATAAATCAAAAGACATAGACGTTAATGGTGACTTAGAAAACTTAGATAATGACGTGTTTGTAGATAATAATTATTCTGATTTGTACGATACAGAGGAATTTGACGAGGAAAATCTAACGGATAACATTGATACGATAATATGGCAACAATTACCAAACAAACCAAATAGACTGAATAAAATTAGTACCGATTCAGGTAATGTACCCGATGAAGATGTTAAATGTGATGAAACATGTTCCATATCAGATTTCAAAGATGATGAGACTGACATGAATCTGAGTATAACCGAAAATTGTTTTGCCGAACCATTATCTACTGAAACAGTTTTAAGCAATAAAAGTTCACCATCAACTTCTTCATATGAAACGGTGGCCAATGATTTTACCGATTTAATCGAACCAAGTCTAGAGCCAATAGACGAAAATTTACAATCTCCAACAAATGGACATCATGCTGTAATTATAACGGATGCTTCAATTGATATTGTAAATCGGTCAGACATTATTGATACGGATATGGAATTTAAATTGGAACCATTGCCAGAGGAATCTAGTATTAGTATAGGATTGGATGCAATACCGGAACCAAGATCGGCATGTGTGTCACCAGCCAGCTCAAATGGCGGTATTTACATTTACAGCGTAAGCTTTATTGTTTTATAATAGACTAATCAGATAGTTGTCTAATTCGATAATAATTGCAGATTGAGGTCATTGAAAAATTTGCTGACAATTTACATAAGATTGAGAAAGACGTTCACAGATGTGATAGAAATTATTGGTATTTTGCTAATGAGAATTTAGATAAATTGCGAAATGTCATTACCACGTAAGTAATCATCGAATTGTTATGTTGGCCCAACACAATTAGTTATCAATGAAATTGAAATAATCCTTTATTCTACAATTTGTAGATATATTTGGGAACATCTTGATATTGGCTATATGCAAGGAATGTGTGATTTAGTTGCTCCACTTTTGGTCATTTTTGATGATGAATCCCTAAGTTATGCTTGCTTTTGTCGTCTAATGGAAAGAATGATAGAGAATTTTCCCAGTTCTGGTGCAATGGATATGCATTTTGCCAATATGAGGTAAAAGGCAGAATATTCCTTTCAGAAAACGTTTTTTTTTAAAAAAAAACTTTAGATCACTGATACAAATTTTGGATTCCGAAATGTACGATGTAATGGATGGCTATGGAGACTATACGCACTTTTTCTTTTGCTATCGTTGGTTTTTGCTGGATTTTAAGCGAGAATTAATATACGCAGATGTATTTGCTTTCTGGGAAACTATTTGGGCCGCAAAGCATGTTGCATCGGCAAATTTTGTATTGTTCCTTGCTCTCGCTATGCTGGAAACATACCGGGGTGTTATTCTAGCAAATGGTTTTGACTTTACGGATTTAATTAAGTTTTTCAACGGTAAGTGTGAGACTTTGTTTTCGATATAAAACAAAATATTTTTTTGTTTTGTTTTTTTTTTTAGAAATGGCTGAACTTCATGACACTGCCGCTCTATTGAAGCTATCGCGCAGTCTTGTGTTACAATTACAAACAATTTTAGAAAATAAATAAATTTTATATATAAAATGAAATATTTTAAAAAAAAGTTACACCCAAAAAAAAAAAAAAAAAACAAAAACTACATGTAAAATATATACCTTGAGGTTGGTGTATAAATTGTGTATTATATTTATTTACTGAACATATATCAAATATAAAAAGATCCATTTGCCCATTGTTACCTTTTGCAAAAGAAAAATAATTATAAATTTTATGATCATTGAAATGTGGAAATTGTTAATTAATTAGATAAATGTACTACACATCGCTTTGGGGAGAATTTTGATTCAGGAATCATCAATAGGTAATAAAAAAATAAAATACCGAAAAAATTAAGATAGGACCGATTCAAAATTTACACAAACGATATAATCATTGAATAGTAACCAAATGGTATACGTCCAAAGAATAGCTTTTGATTTAACTCTTCCTCAACTCTTATGATTGATATCAGCGATGTTTAACACTATGTTCAAATAATAGCCTAATCAAATGTTGATCATGATAAACAATAATATGAAATAGATTTTATATTTAAGTAGTTTTGTAAAAAAAAAATTTTTTTTTTCCTTAATTTTATTTTTAGAATGAAAAAATAGTATTAATTTATATAATAAATATGTAGGTATATGTATATGCATCACTTTATATGTATTATGTAAATGTAAACCTACAAAAAAAAAATACATAACATAAAAATTACATAAACACTTATACATCAATGGCTTATATACAATACCCGCTAACTCATTTTTACCGATTTATTTTTATTGCATAAAATTGATGTTTATGCAACCCTGCATTTATAGTAAAATTATCACAAAAATTTTGTTTTAAAAATTTCGTTTTTATACAAAACTACTTTAGTTTTTACTGTCTCCTGAAAAGTATACATAAAAATGAGTTAGCGGGTATTGTATATAAGTAATTGACATACTTATATAAAATAAGCCAACTAAACCGTTAACGTTCTATTAACTATTAATAGAAATTGTGTTAGTAACATATTTATGGTAGAATTATAATAAAAACAAATTTAAAATACAAAAAAGTAACTATAAAGTACCATTTAAATTAAAATAAGAAGAAAAATACCTTCAATTTGTGCATATCGACTTAAACGTGTCTTTGTAAGAAACACAGTGAAGGTTCCACATCCGCTTAGTTGTTTTGCAATAAATCAGCGCACCTCATATCTGTACGAATATATATCAGTAATAGTATTGGAACAATAGTAAACAAATTGTACATAGAGCAGCATTTTAAGAGATGTATTTTTTAATTTTTAATTTAAGATAATCGCGAAATTCCATGTTCTTGTCGTTTGAAGAGATTTGGAAGATTTTACAAATAGAAAACACAAATCGAATGAACGGATTAACAGACATATTAGAGAGTAGACAGTCGATATGATAATGTTTGATGCAAGAAGAATTTTTTTTGATTTTCTTTCTTTTTAGAGAATTTTTGACATACAGATTTTTGTAAAATTGCCGACTACATACATACATATTTGACATAAATTTATTTTCTAATCAAAAACAGTAAATTAGGTTTTTACACGATTTTTCATTTAACAAGAAGTGGAAAAAAAATTTCATTCTCTTTTTACACGATTTGTTTTGATTTAACACGATCTACCTAAATTGTAAGAAAAAGAACAAAAAAAACACTGCGCTCATAAACACGATTATAAGCAGCGTGATGTTGATGCGTACTTGCAACTATAGTGATAGGATATTGGGCCGAAGATTTTTATATTTACATTTTATTAGATAATACCTAGAATGAGAATCCTAGATCTTCATATACAGTTATTCTTTTCATTAACTCCAAAATGATGTGATTTCTTTCATTCAGTTGGTATAAAATTAAATTAATTTAAAAAAAAAAATTAAAAAATACCTCCTACTTATTATATTTAAAAGGCAGAACAGGACAAAAATAGATAGTAGTACCTATATATTCACATATCCTTAATTTTTGATTTTCAATCCTATCGTACCTACATACATACATAATATGCTAAGACGGGTGGTGATCCGAATCAAAAACCAAATCGAACCATATTTTTTTTTTTGATTAACTAAATCAAAATCAAAAATAACTTATTCATAAAAAATTCAAATGGTTTGCATTCCTGTCTATAATTCTGGATCATAATTTATTAGTTAAAAATTTTTACCACATACATACTTACATATACAATACACATATACCTGCTAACTTCTTTAAATGCTACAATAAATCTTCCATACATAAAATCTATGAAATCAAGTCAATGAATGACTATAATGTTTTGGTTTTAGTATGCACAGTAAATTTATATGTGATAAGATTACAACGTTACAAAAACGTTACAAAAACGTTAAAAAAAAAGTTATATAATATTAATGTAAGAAAAAAAAAATGATTTTTGTACAGAAAAGCTAAACATTTCAATGATCATAATAAATTTCACGAAAAATTATATTAGAAAATATTGAATTTATTTTAAAAGAAAAAATATTTTCATATCATAAATAAATTTTTATTATTTTTACAAAAAATTTATAAAAAATAAATTAAAAAAGTAAATAAATATATAAATATTATACATATTGACTTTTAAACATAATTTACTATTTATGTATGTCAAAAATTCAGTGTTACCTGAAATTGGTTAAATAAAAGTTATATTATATATAAAAAAATATTATTATACATACATACATACATAAATACATACATATATATTATATATTTAAACGAGATATTCATTTGCAAAAAAATGAATTTATTATATTATGTAAAAAATTATTAACAAAATATATTAAAAATATTAAATAAATATATATATATATTTATTAAAATTAACTATAGCATTTAAATTTTTGTATACATTTACATATTTTAATTTATAGATTAAACACGTACTGTTGGTATTTTGATGGGTGCACGCTCAATAAATGCAACAGGGTCATATACACCAAGACCTCGATTGGTTCCACAGAAAGGCGACGCAAATCGAAATAATCTATTACCTAGGATTTTTATAGGACTTCTTTTAATGGGTTCCACCAAAATCATCGCATCATAGATGCGACTGTATGATATGCGCTTAAAATGAGTGCTGTTAGGAGGATTTTATTTATTATCTAAAATTTAAAAGTTATCTCTATACGTGTGCTTATAGATTTTAGGATATTTTAGCGTGGGGAGACACTATTTCTTCGGTGAATCTATTTTCTTTTATTTTGAAGCATGGACGATAAGTGTTAATAAAATTTCAAGTTTGCACTTAAGTTTTCTTTTTACATTCCATTAATATAATCTTTTTTATACTATATAGACTGCGATTTTATATAAAAAAAATTCAACAACATTGTCGACGCATAAATGGCGCACATCGAGGTCTTAGTGTACCTATATAAAAAAAACACAATTTAAACTTTTAAGCTCGAGTATCAATTTTTTTACAGCCACCCTCCTGATTTGTTAGTTTTTGCATTGTAAATGTAATCAATATGTAGTGTGAGAATAAGTAATTAATAGGCATAACAAAGTTGAGATAAGCGGCATAGATAAGCGGTATAGATAACTTCGAAATTGATCATTTTTTGAGATATGACTTTTACATTTATTGTGCGATTTGTTACTCATAATTTTTGTTATTCATAATTCCAGCAAGTCAAGAAGAGAAAAAAAGGATAAAGGAATATTATGTCTTACAATTATTAATTTTCAGCAGTTCTCGAACTCGAACATTTTCGTTGTTTCTAATCGCTCGCTCGCTGGTTATCACGATAATTAAAAAAAAAACACATTGATCTCGCATCCTGAAATTTTAGTATTTACTATTTAGACGTTTTATGTGCACAAGGCGTCCATCTATATTCGAGCTAACTGTTGCTTTAGCTTCCTCTGTAAAAATGTAATCCTCAAAGGATTTCTAGTGATTTGTATAGAATTTCACATGTATTTCTAAACATTTACTATAAAACACCTAAAAAGGACTTAACTTCGGATCAAAAACATAAATTTCATTTTTAAAATTTCAAAATATGTAAATGCAAAAGACGTAATAAACCTAGACATCTATAAATTGTTAGAACAGTCTCGAGGCTAAACTTCAATCTCTCGATTTTTAAAAAATCATTTACTGATATGATATTTTTTAATTTGTTTTTTATAGAAATTACTCACCATATTAATGGACGGTCGGCGAAATATTTTTTTTTCTGATAGATATTCGAAGGAGCAACAGAAAAAAAAACAGTTATTCTAAAAATGCTTCTGTAGTTTAGAAGATATGAATTTTTTCAGAATTTTTATTGAAAATGCAAGAGAAAATAGGGAAAATCTGAGCAAAAAATTTTTTTTTCCGAATTCTATAAATTTGAACTTAAAATTAATAATCTTTTGTTTTGTATTGAATTTTCCAATTTTCCATGTGTTTCCACTCATTTACTGTGGAACGCCTAAAAACGGCTTAAATTCCGATCAAAAAATAAAATTTAAAGTTAAAGAATTCAAAATATATACCAAAAAAGGTGATGAACCCAGATTATAAATACATACATATGTATATCATTGGATTTGCACATTCCTCAGCTTTAATTTCCATATTGTGTCGAGCCTAAATTCGAAACTTACAATTTTTAAAAAAAAAATTGACTAAAATAATTCACTTTACTATACATTTAGGCTTTAGTTATTGAGAGAGGGTGTTAAAGAACTTTTTTTTTTGTAAATTAATGTTGTTTGAATTATAAAATATAAAATATAGTGACTATATTAGTGCTATTCTAGCATAATAATAACTACGTACTGAACGAGCACTACATTATAACGATGTCAATTCATTTCCGCCAAAAGGTTAGTTGCCTTGCAGTGAATTAGTCGTCATTTGCAATTCCTACCAGCTAGTACAACCGCTGTATTATCACTTGGTGAAAATTTGTGCTGTACAACGACATCGGATTAAATTTGTCCTAATTTCAAAATAGCACACAAATAATAATACTGGAAAGATTTAATAATCTTTGAAGATACAGAGTCATATGTCAATGTTAGTGTGGTGAATTTGCATATTTGCTGGGAATTATAATTGTAAAATGGCATACGTAATCAAGCACACATACAATTATTACCATGCTCAAGTAATTGAATATTCAGGTAAATTTAAATTTTTTTTCTTTTCGTTTTAAAAATCGAAATATATTTTGTTAGCAATTCTTAGAGTCTTTTCCCTTAAAAATGCAAATAATTTAATTATTAAATATTTTAATTTAATTTATCTCATGCATTGTCTATTCCAAATACTTAGAGGCAAATATTTCTTTCCAATTTTTTAATAATTTTCCGGAAAAAAAATATGAAAATATTCTGTGGCTATTTGCCAAAACAGTTTAAGTCTTCAGTTCAGTTCACAAAGGAAAAACAATTTAAATATTATGGATCATTGTGGTCATTTTTCCTGTTTGTGAACTTGAATTTGGCAAAAGGCCACAGATAAAAGTAACTGAGTAGAGTATATTGAAACAATGTAGAAGTAAATTTTAAATCGTTAAACTACTCCTAATACACGAGCTTTTAGTACGAAATTAAGTGCTAACTATGGATGGAATTTTAAGGATTTGGAGTGGATATTGTAAAACAGAATTGGATTTTTTGAAAAAAAGCTCCAAAGTAACGAATTAAGATATTACTGTCAATAAAATATTGGAAATGTGAATTGAATGAAGATCTATTAAGACTATAAGTCGGCTACACTCAAAAAATGGGTAAGTCCAATTTTGTCAAAAATGTTTTTTTTCTGTATTTTCTGATACTATTAACAATTACGCATTGAATGTAGTCTTAAAATGGCATTTCAACTGAAGCGATTTTTTTAAATTTCAAATAATTAGTAAGTCCAAAACGAACACAGAAAAATGGGCACGTCCATTTACTAATGGATATATAGTAAAAAAACAAGTTTTGTAGTATTTTTGAATTAAATTAATATTCTGGCCGTCAATTATGCTTCTGATGATGACGATGTACTACTCGTTAAACAGAAGCAAATTTATAAATTTAGCGAAAAAAGGAAATCCTACAATGGAAGCAAATTTGTCAACGAAAAATGGAACTACAATATACTGAAAATGCCCAAGACTCTGAAGCCTCCATGTAGGTGCACTTTGTCGCTCAAAAAAACGACGAAAATAAGATAACTCCATTAGAAAAAAACAAATTTCTTTCAAACATTATGTCTACCTATAAATTACACCTAAAAAGTTAAATGGTTTTTATCGTTTCCTGTAAAATTTGCTTTTCTGGACTTATCCATTTTTCGAGTGTAGCCGACGTATAGCCAATGAGTGAATTGATTATATAAGATATAAAAATAAGAAATTTTATCTTACTATAAGTTTGAGTACATGACACAATGACAATAACAATATCAATTATTCCAGATCCTCGAACAGAAAATTTCTTTTTGGCAAAATCACCAACACCCGTACTCATCCTTTTAGGTGCATATTTATATTTTACATGCAAATTTGGACCACAATGGATGAAACATCGAAAAGTTATGCACCTGAAACCAATTCTAATTGTCTATAATCTATTTCAAATAATTTCAAATGCCAGTCTTTTTGTGTATGTAAGATTATGTCATATTATAATTAAAAAGCTTTGTTATTAGTTAATTGCTATTTATAGAGTGTGTACTGGTCTTACTGGCAAGATGATTATAAATTTCGATGTTCACCAGCTAGCGCTTTTGGTGATATGTCCCGAATAGCTCAAATAAGAATTAATGCAACGTACATGTTTTATTTGTTGAAATTATTAGATTTATTGGACACTGTACGTTAAATATTTTAATGTCCTTTAAGTTTAAGTCTAAGTTTAGTGTTATTAATTATGATGTGGACAATTTTCAGATATTTTTTGTTTTAAAAAAACAAAATGGTCACATAACATTTCTGCACGTTTATCATCATGCCTGTATGGTAGTAGCCTCTTATATTGCAACCAAATATATACCAGCCGGACATGGAAGCCTATTGGGGATACTCAATTGTTTTGTCCATTCGTGCATGTATAGCTACTATTTGTACTCCGTACTAAGTACATCTTCCCAAAAGTCCGTATGGTGGAAAAAACATATAACGCAATTGCAATTAGTATAATTTTATTTTTTTGTGCTCTGTCTATTTAATGTTTTATCAATTGTTTTTTTTCCCTCCCTAGGCACAGTTTATTATTCTTGCGATACATTTTTTCCAGGCTTTCTTCAATACGAACTGCACCTATTCGAAGCCAATCAGTTTCATTTTGGCGGTGCAAAATATTTTCATGATGGCAATGTTTGGTGACTTTTATGTAAAAGCGTATCTTAAGAAAAAATCGAAGAATAAAGTTAATTGACGGCGTGGAGCAGTTAGTTAGTTAGTAGTTTTTCGAGTGTAATTTATTAAAATATCTTAATTTAGTCTTTTATAATTTATATGATTGAAAATAAAATCTATTGATGCACGTTTGTGATCTTATTTTACGCAATCTCATGCAATCTTATACTTTATTTAAATACTTTTTTAATCTTTAGCCATATTTCATTCAATGAATGTATACATAATTCGAATTCTCTATAAGTATTGAGCGCTTTTAAACTTGTCATGGTTTTTTTTTTTTTTTGCCAGATGCCTTAAACCTGGTTTTTATAAATAACTAGGTGAGAAATGTAGACGCATAATTATTCATTTCTACTTATTCTTATGTTTCTCAGCAATTTATTTTCAGATCTGTTAAAGGAATCAATAAGAATAAAATCGTGACTCGTGTAAAAGCGTTCATTAGGCTTAAAGGAAAGTATAAACTCGAAAATTTCTACTTAAAATTGTTGACATATAAAGATTTTGTACATAATGCACATCTCATTGATAGCGAAGTCAATGGCCCTAATCCATGTATACCTATTATATATGTACTGTACAGTGTACATACCTACGTGGAAGATTTGTTAGAAAAGGCTATCATTAAAATTTATAATTGTAGAAAAATCATTCCATACATAAAGAAAAATAATCGGTAACTTATGGAAAATTTTATATGAAGGTAGGTATTATACATAATAAAAAATCGCAAAAGGAAAGACTCCACAAAAACAGTTTTAAAGTGTATTATGGTATTGTGCTGAACATTTTTTATTTTACGCAAAAAAATTTGTCATACTGCATAAAAAAAAATCGCACAACAAAAAAACCGAACGCTGAGTGAACACGAGAAAATTGTCTCTATTGGAACGTTCGGTAATCTTACTCTTATAGTCTAAGTGATCTAAGTGATTGAAATGAAAAATTTCTTAAAGCCACTACTATCTAAGTCACTAATATTCCACAGCACCAATGATAGTTATAGATAGGTAAGTAAAATAACAATTCAATGCTATTGACTATATTAAGTAAAAACTCTGACAATATATTCAAATTTTCTTAGTACGTACCTACCAGCACAAGAAGGTCATAACCTTTTACATTCAATGCTTCTTGAAAGAATGCAACAAAATATGATTTCCATTTACATATCCTCAAAAGAAAAAAAGAAAAAAAAAGAATGCAAACCAACAATGCGCTTTAAATATTTTAGTAGTGCATAGTGAATAGTCATTGCAACAAGTCAAAACTTTAAAATATGGCCCTTGTATTGGGGAGTTTGTATAAGTTTTATCATAAATGTTTTAGTGAACTCAAAGGTATATTTGTTGAGCCGTCTTAATTCTATATTTATGTCCTGAGATGATATGCTATAGCATTTGATCTGTAGATACTCGTCTTGAGCACTGGCCATTTATGGGATCACCCATACCAATCATTACAATACTATGCTGCTATCCATATTTGGTGCTCTACCTAGGACCCCAATTGATGAAAAATCGAAAGGCATTTCAGATCAAGTATATTATGGTGATGTACAATGTGTTTCAAATACTGTGGAATTGTTTTGTGGCCGGTTTTGTATGTTTCAATTTATTTTATTTATAAATATGCAATGCTCGGAACATTTGAAAATATCCAGAAATTAATCTCGTGTGACCATTTTATCTTCTAAGATATAAAGCATGGCAAGAGGCAATAAAAACTCTAACAAGCAGCAAAAATTTAGTAAAAATAAATTGGTATATAAGATTATATGGCTCTTAGTTGAAATCAATCCAAAATGAGCTTATAGATGACTTTAGGCCAGTAATGTTATAAAAAAAAATTATATTTGTTATTCGGAATATTTTTGCCTCTTTCTCTACATGGTTGTTACGTTACTTTCACACTAAATCTGATTAAATTTTGTTATTAAATTCTTATTCTCTTCAGCATTGTATTTATTGTATTGCGTTTACTATTATTGAACTTATTAACAAAATTTCTAGTGTATTTATTGGTCATATTGGCAAGATGACTTTAGTTTGAGGTGTCAACCATGCATTTACACAACATCCGATCGACAGGTGAAGGTTGCCATTGCAACATACCTGTATTTCATTTCGAAAATAATTGATTTAATGGATACAGTATTTTTTATAATGCGGAAAAAAAATCAGCATGTCTCTTTTTTGCATACATATCATCATACTATGATGCTGTTAGTTAGTTATGTTGCAGCCAATTTTTTGCCAGGTAAGTTAAGTTGAGTTAAGTTAAGTCAAGTCGTCAAAAAAAAAAAAATCTATAGGTGGCCATTCGGCTATGGTAGCTGTACTAAATTCAACAGTTCACATTTTTATGTATTTATATTACTGCATAACGATTCTATCTCCAACCATTACGAAGAATATATGGTGGAAAAAATACTTAACTCAAATGCAAATGGTATGGAAAATTATTAAAAAAAACAAATTCACTTCCTTTTGAATCAAATATATTTTATAGCTACAGTTCATATTACTATTTTTCCATTACATCAATGGCTTGTACTGGGGATGCAGCTATCCGAAATCCGCTTTAATAACAGGAGTAATTCAAAGTTTCTTTATGTTTGCAATGTTTTCGGAGTTTTACTACAATGAGTATATTAAGAATGGAAATGTGCACACTAAAAAGTTTAAAATAAAAAGAAAATAGTAGATAGTAAATAATATTTTATTAAAACAGATGCAGGTTTTTAGAAAAGTACATTCTATTTTTATTTAGTATGCATAGAAATAAATAATAAATATTTGTTTGCACTGTACACCATAAAAGGTAAATGTAATTATGGTCGTCGCCATCTTCAATTTGTCATTTTGAATGAAGGTAAGAAGATTTTAGAAAAAAAATTTAATTTGGATTTTTTAAATTAAAAAGAAGTTAGTACAAAATAAATAAAAACATTACTAATATACTACATATATTAGCATGCAATCGATTTACTTTCGTCGTATTATTCATGTGCTTATTCGAAAAAGCAATATTACGTATCGATACATTTATTCACACGACAAAAACATTTCCTCAACGAAGTTATCAACTAAAGTTTATTCCGCAACATGTAAAAGCAGTAATATAGTGACATAAACTGACGATATATATAACAACGAAAATTCTATTACATTTTTTTTATAATATACAAAATATATGATAAACATGTCAATCCGAATATGTGCTAGTGAAAAGTTATGTAATTGAATTTTTTTTTTAAATTTCATGAGAAATAAATGAAATCTAATCATCAACTGAAATAAAACGATCGACCCTGTTCAATAAATGTTCTATGTTTTTGTAATTTTAATGTCGCACAAATTTAAATTCATCGGTTTTATTGACCTTTTCAAAAGGAAATGGTAAAACTTTTGAATCGATAATTAATCAAAAATTTAATTTTGCCCATAAACAGCTGTCTACTCCCAAAATTCAACTCAACGTAAGTTAATTGCATATGGTTTGTTGCGTTAAAATGTGTTTGGTGAATCCATTTAAAAATGTTTAGTAAATCATAGTGAAAGTAGTAAATTTATTAAATTGTCATTTGAAAATGACGCTTGTTATAAAATCACTTTATCAATTTTACAATCGATTGTTTCAGGAATATAAAGGTGATTGGTTATAATGAAATTTTTTAATTTTTTTTAATAATTATATTACAATAATTATAATTAATAATAGATCCACGTTTGGAAAATTATCTATTTGTTGGTTCACCGATTCCAATAATTGGATTGATTGTGATTTATGGTTATTTTGTCAAAATATGGGGTCCGAAATTCATGGAAAATCGCAAACCTTTCGATTTGAAAAATGTAATAAATGTCTACAATTTTGTACAGATATTATCAAATTTGTTTATTGGATTTTTTGTAAGTTTCTATAGTGATAGGGTAGTAATTATATATATACATGTAAGATGAGATTTATGTTTTTTTTTAAATTTTACTGTCATTTAGGGACTATATTACTCATATTGGAATGGTGGCTTTAGTTTGAAATGTCAGCCAATGGATTCATCGAATGTTACTCCACCAATGAAAAAAATTGTATTCATTACACATTTGTATTATTTGAATAAGATAATTGATCTACTAGACACGGTAAGATGTTAAACATTTTTAATGTAAATAATTCGTTTAATATATAATATTATGCTACTATAGGCCTCATTAATATAATAAGTTATTTAATTTTAGGTCTTTTTTGTCTTGCGAAAAAAATACAATCAAATAACATTTCTGCACGTTTACCACCATGGTGGTATGGTCTTTGCCGGATATGTTTATACCAAATTTTTAACAGGTCAGTAAAAATATATGTATATAGTGTACCTACATACAGATGTTAGGTGACCATAAAAATGTTATAAATTTTATCCTTTATAACAGGAAGTCATGGCACTCTTTTGGGTATAATAAATTCTTATGTACATGTCATTATGTACACTTACTACTTTCTGACATCCTTTAAGCCTGAATTGAAGAAATCTTTTTGGTGGAAAAAACACATTACTCATATTCAGTTGGTAAGTATTTTAATTTTTTTTTGTTTTTTTTCTAACATAATAAACAACATTTATCTATTTTCAGTTGCAGTTCGCCATACTTTTGATTCACTTTTTGAATCCAATTTTATTTTTCGATTGTAATTATCCAAAAGCTCTAGCATTCGTTGGACTTATACAGAATTTATTTATGCTAATACTTTTTTCCGATTTCTACTACAAGTCTTATATTAAGAAAAAAGTTTAATTTAATTATAAAAAAATTGTTTTTTTATAAAATTAAAAATTTAAAAAAAAGTTGATTACCTGAATTATGTATGTTAAATCTGTTTTTAATTTAAAATTTTTTAATGGATTTAATAAATAAATCAATAAAAACAAAATAAATAAATAAATAATAAATTCAACAAAATTTCTTTTCCATATTTACATTTATGATTTTTCTTTTTATTTATTTTTAAATTAAAATTAAAGTAACATTTAAAAACATATGTAGATAGGTGCATTTTCATAAATTATGTATAAAAACTTCTTTCCGAAAATGTACGTTTATTTTGGTCACTATAAGATGATAATTATAAACGGATCAGTAAATATTCAGTAATTATAAAAGGTTAAAATTTTCCAGAGAAATAATAAAAACAGGAAATTTGCATTTTTATCTCATCGATGCATTCAATGAAAATAATACAAGTTTTTGAACGATAATTTGTTTTTATAATAAACAAAAATACTTCTGAAAAAATAAAAATTCTTAATGGATTTTTCTTTGTAGTTCTTTTTATTGGAGTAGCTTTTACATTACATTAACGAAGAATATAAAAGCTATGGCATATGAAAAAGCTTAATATATTGATTTTTGTCTAAGAGAAGCATTTATTATTTATTTTAAAAGATAGCACCACCATTTCAGTACGATACTGCTTGTGCTGGGGTTTTTTTTAGGAATTTTGTCTATTAGGGTCGTCCTATAGAGAGATTTATCCCCTCTCCCCTACTGTACAAAATCTAAATGAACAGATAAATATTTATTATTTTTCATCAATCAAAGCTTCTAAATAGCTGCCTTTTTCAATTTAATTCCTGCTATGAAATTATTAATCTTTTAACTTACCTGTTAGTACATAAAATTATCTGTTAACTTAAAAAGCAAAAGGAAATTTTAGCAATTAATATTTCTAGCTCTAAGCCCAAGTATGACCAAAATCATAAAATCCTTGTGATGATAAAAAAATATTGATAACAAAACCAATGCGGATATTTTTCTAAGATAATATTTGACAATTTTGGCTATTCAGGTAAGTTTTTGTACTTTAAAGCAAATTTTAAACTTTTCAAACTAAACTAACGACATGATTTCCAAGAAGATTTTCTTGAAATTAAACTTTCATTGGATAGTATTTGGAATATTTTTCGTGGTCGGCGTTTGACCTGAGACCGGGTGGTTGGTATTCCATCTTAGAGTACATGTGAGACAGATTTTATGCATAATTTAAAATGAAATAATTAATTAATTGTGTAAATAATTAAAAATTAATCAAATGACTTATTATTTATTAGGCCAATAAATAGGGAGACTCAAATCAAAAAAATTAGTTCTAAAGTTAGTAATTATAAACAAGTTCTAATTGTAACTAAGTATAATTTATCAATGTTGACCTAATAATAACGATTTTGCTGTATGTCATTTCCGGTTTTAGAAAATCATTTTTAAAAAACTAAATAAATAAATAAATGGGAATTTTTATAAATGTATTCAATATTCTTAAAGAGAATAACCAATTTGAGAAATGTTGTCAAGAGAGCGGAATTCGAACCCTTTAGTTATTGTCACCATGAAAACAAATTACTGTCTTTTTGGATTGTTCAATTTCAGCAATTCCATAAATGTAAATGTATAAGAGGGATTTGAACAACGTTTCCCATAGGTTTTTCATTATTCATACAATTTTCATACATATCTAATGTAATGTTGTATAGTGCAGGCAAAAACGTATACTTACATTGTATATACTCGTATACATGCGATCATCCCCTACATTCACAAATTATTTATGTTTTGTTGTCGTTTAATGTAAGTTTCGACAAAAATAATAAACACGATGTCATAGAGGGTTTGATAATAGAATCGACTTCTTAAATTCCCTTTGTATTTTTCTTAATTTAAAATTACTTAAAGGAACACTATCCATACAAAGATTTAAAAGGAATCAATGTTTAATTACAGAGTAGGTAGCGGTAAATACGTTTAGTAAGAAAAAGTATGCTTTTAGAAGCTTACACATATTTCAAAAAATAAAATCAATTCAACGTTTTATTCATAGAAAATATTCAATATAAAAGCTGAATTAATTTAATACCTGTGTTCGTCGTTTTTTTAATGAAGACATTTGATACCCATACCCTTCATACACCACCCCGTTACCCGTCCAAATACCTATATAGATTTATATCACAACTTAAACGTGTGCTTGAACTATATAATTTCACTTTTCTTTATAAACGAACCTTTCAAAGCATAGAATGGTATTAGAGTACATTTACAATAAGTACCCTCAATCAAGATCTGACAACCTAATGAAAATTTAACGAAGAAAATTATCGGTATATGGATTGCATTCTTGTTTTTCTGCATTGAATCACGAGCCTGTGTTTGTTTAAGAAAATTACCTTAATGGGGACTCTTCAGTAACAAGGTATAACGATATTTAACAAGTACACGTTGTTGAATTCTTTGAATTGTCACAAAAAAAAAATTAAAAAAAAATGGAAGGGAAAATATATTTGAACGATGAGAAAATACGTATAGCACATGGGATGTGGCAGTAGCAGCCGCCAACACAATAAAGTTTTCAATTCCTAAGAGACAAATTTAATTTTGATTATTTTAAGGGTAAGAAAATTGTGAATCGATTTGGAACTTAGAAATTACATATAAAAATATTGTAATACCTATAAAATAACAAAGACTACTTTTTTTTACTGTTTTTTTTTTACGACTTTCAGGTGCTTTTGCTCACTGTTTCTAGGTTAATTGAAAATTTTACATATGTATTTGTATTTATTTATAATCAATTGGTTCAAATAGCTTAGTTCAATAAATTTATAAAAATAGAATATTCATACAGCAAACAACAAATATTTTTATAAACATGAAATGTCACCAGCACCACGCAACAAAAATAACTAAATTAACATGTATTAGGTAGATTCGGCATCATTTAGAATAAATATGAAATGGCCAAAAATATTTACACAAAAGAAAAAAAAAATGGAATATCTAACTAATTGTATGTACATATATTACATTTACGTTCGTAGAATTTGCATTCAAACCTTATAATTAGAATTTGATCAAGATTACGTAAATTCAATCTTTATTTTACTATAAATATCATCACTATAATTAATATTATTCTTTACGTGATCTTAATGTGATTTCTAATGTGGATAATTTAGCGAAATTGTCAACAAGCATCAATAAGTATCTTATATACATACATATATATATGTATGTACGAGTATGTGTAATAAGCTGATTAAAGATTAAAATTGAAATTGAATTATTGATTTCAAGTGAAAGAAATTAATATCCATTTATCTATCTATGCAGTACAAAAACTTTAATACTCTAGATCAGAAGACATGTAATAAAATTTTGCTTATTACAAATTTTACTATACTTAGTTCAGTCCTAAGACTATATAACACACAGGACGTAACAAATGATAGAAAAAGTACGATTCATTGAAAAAGTGCTAGCTGAAAAATGGTCGCCGTTATTTCTCTTAAGAGAGAAGTTGTGCAGAGGCAGAAGAACATTTTTATTAAGGGAATTATATTTATTGTAGTCAATTCATGTTTTATCTAGATCTCCTTGTCTTGGAAATCTACAAATTTATAAATTATTGTAATAATTCATTACAAAAGTTCAAAATTAGTTAAAATCGTATAACAAAAACGAAAAAAAAAAAATGGGCGGATGACAAAATATTTAATGAGACGCCTTTGTTAGATAATTCGAAAAAAATAATCTCTGTTGACAATTCAAGAGAGTCGGTTAGGGCTCGTTCGATGAAGGTTCCAAGCAGTTAAATGGCGAATTTTCATCCCAATACTGCTGCACTCGATGTTGTGTGCGTGTTTAATTTCATGCGAGATATGCGGTATAATCTGTCCTGTTTATATTGTATTGTCTAAGGTTCAGTCTATGACAAATAACAAACGTGCCATTTCTATACTTTGCTAATTACAATAACCGATTTAGTCTCCCTAATTATCGTAGGACTATACTAAAATTTGCATAATAAATTCCAAAAATTCAGTGTAAATAGAGAAAAATTAATTCAGAAAATATGTAGGGAATTTTTTAACTATATGTATGTACCTACATAAATTTAGGGAATTTTCTTGTTTCTTAAGAAACTCATTAAGTTTGAAAGTTTAAGTTTTTGAAATGAATAGTTTACATTTAAACCAATCTTCGCATTAAATCTAAAATTTGTTTAAAATAACCTTGGAAGTGAGAAAATGTACGGGAAATTAAACGAATTTCCTAAATTATGGCGGAAGAGGTACATTTAGCTAAATGAACAATTACGCAATATGGGTTAATTTGTGGTGTATAGAAAATTATAATTAATTGAATAAAGGAAAATCTAATGAAAATACATTTAGAGAATTTTTTAAAGCTCTTAGATGTTAGATTCCATTATTACAGTTTTTTCTAAATTTCAAAGCCTATCAAATATTTTTTCTTAGATAATATAGTAAATAGTAGATACAAATATTTGCATCTTTTGTTTATGTGGAATTCGAACTATCCGCACCAAAACCTAAGCACTTGTTTTCGCTATGACTTTCGAAATTTCCAAATAAAAGCGACGCTTTATTATTAAATTAGAAGATCATACCGGAAGTCCAATTTGATGCCAAATTTTATTTTCATCCTTTATTGTTTTGCACTTTTTGTTTCCACACTGTATTTTTCTAATACAAATCAAATTGTTGTTGGAAAATATTCTAATTTGATTATTAAGCTCAGCAGATGATCGTATTTACCTTTGGATTGTATTTGCATAGAAAAATCCAATACTTTTTATTCTATTTATTGAGATATGATAACTTTTTTTCAAGTCATTATAAAATGAAAAAAAAAAAATCTTTATTAGGACTATAAAATGTGTATCATCGTATACCTACTTAATTAAAAATTAGCTACAAATGAAACTAAATTAACTCTTTTTAAGCTTTTATTGTTTAAAGTTTAAACAGTGGTAAACTTGGCAAACAGAGGCCATTTACTTCATTTTTTTTTTTTTTTTTATAAAATTACATACATATTTCATTTTCCTAGGTACCTTTGTATATAAATGTAATACGTGTATTGTATGTAGTTGTAAATTTACATTCTCAACAATTATTATAGGTGTCATTAAAGTATTCAGTACAATTTGTACAAACATGTTATGTATGTATGTAGAAGTTGGAATATTAGGTGGTTAAATATTTGTATAGTACAACATGTAGCAGTTATTTTAGTGCGCTTAACGCTTCTTTGATTTAAGTTTACCTAACGAGCTTTACCAAATGCATACAATGAAATTGATTATACAGCAGTATTGCATAATTAAAAATATTATATGGTTAGGTACATAATATACCTACCCCAGTTAGGTACATATACTTACATACAAATTATAAGAGTTAATTTTAAATTGAACATTATAGAGAAAATTTATTATAATAAATTAATATTCTTTATAAACGCTTTAAGTTATCGATTCCTCAATATTCGATAACCAGAAACCATAAATAAAATCAAAATTTCTCTGTTCCAGCCTTTTATTATCTTGTTTCGAATGTCAGAAACATAATTTCATTTGTATTATTTTATTGTATATATGTATATATATATTCAACATTGTGTGTATACCTTTTTCAATTAATCATTTAATTTAACAGTTAATTGTATGTGGTTTTGTCTTTCAATCAAAATAAAATTAATATTAATTAAAAGTTAATTACTTTTTGTCAAAGAAGTTAATTGTTTATTAATTCATGTGATTTTGAATATGTACAGTTTACAGTACATTATGTTTGCCGTTGAGAAAATTATATATATATATATGTATGTATGTATATAAAAAAAGATGTCAAAACATAAATATAACATACTTACATGCCTATACTCCTACATACTACCTTATATTCCATACTAAACACTAAACTCTTATGCAAACAGTCAAATTAAAATATAATTTAATAAAGTACACAACGAAAATTTTGTGGGGAACTTATGAAAAATGTGATTTAATTTCAACCTCTATTGCTGTTATTAAACGAAAATGTATTGCAGTGCGGTTGGTAGAGAAGTTCTATAAAGGTAAAATTCATTTTTTAATTTACTGCTTTAAACATCAAAGGATAATTTGATTGTTTCAGATGGTTGGCTCAGCGTTATGTATATTATTACATGTCAAGAAGAAAGGAAGATTGCTATAGATAGATATAGACTACATATAGACACTAATATGCATGATAAATGTTATGAGAATAGTTATAATTTTTGATAAATATTTATGCACCAGTAACATGTCTAGTGGCTGTTGACATCATGGATGTATTAGTGTAAAATTGACTAAAATATGGAATTTATAACCAGAAAATTGTCGCTTCCATATGTAAATAGAGAAATAAAGTGTGAAATAATGGGTAAAAAAAAAACTGAAACTTTTGTGAAGCTTCAGCTATTTGTTCGAAAAAGATAATATTTCCTTAAAACATTATATGTAGTTGCATATAATATGATTTAAGTAGACGGGAACAAATAGGCTGGCAGTATTCGAACCGTATTATTATTTATTACCATTAAATTGCTTATTTTGGTAGAAGTGAATCAACGTTTCCGCAAGTAAAACAGAAATTAAATAGAAGCGCTCTATATTGATAGATAGTTAAAAAGCCCCACATAATCGTATAGCGGTGGGTATATCTACCAGTTTGGAAAGCAAATCAAATATTGTCTGTGGGGAATGCGCTTTAATTCCGAACATATAAGTACTGTACATAGAACACAACCTACAGGCATTGCTGAAGCAAAGTATTTTGTTGGTCTGGTCTACATATAACTAATTTAATTTAGAGTTCATCATAATTCCTAGATTTTTTTTTACATTGTTCGTTATTGTGATTAATATTCTGTACGTGACTAATAAAATATGGTTTGTGTTTTTTTTTTGTGTTGATTATTGGATTGGAGTCAATGTGTTTTGCCTGTGGTTTGAGGTGGATCTAGAATAGTTTACCAGAAGAGAAAATTGAATTGGGCAAAGCACAGATTTACATTATACATACTATATATGAATGAGTTAGATTTTTTTTTCCTAAAAATAGCAATTTTTTTAAAAATTTAATACCTCAAATTAAACAATTACTGTAGGTCCTGACATTCACATTAAACCTTGTAAAACAACTGAAAAGTATGTTTTTTTAGATGGCAACCAATATTGCAATATTTGGTAAATGTAAATTATTTTAATCGAAATAAAAATTTAATATCAAACTCTTTAACAACGCCTTTTCATCGATTATAATTTCTTTCAGTATTTATTTACTTTCGGCATATTTTTGTTATTTTGGGACTATGAATTTTACCGAAAATTTAAATAAATTTTTAAATAAATAAACAAAATGTAGCGAACAAGTGAAATACAGAGTAATTTTCACCAAAATATTCAACGGAAACATGAATTTTAAGTGCTTTTCAATGGAAAATATTAAAAGAAAATACAAACAAAAAAAATATAGCAACCATAATAATGTAGAATAGTAATATAACAGAAGATTTTAAATAACAAATATAAAAAACCATGTAAAAATAGTCCTCACGTATCCATTGAAGAAAAAATAAAAATAAATAATAATAAAGGAGATACATTTTTGAAATTGACACCAAACACGTTTGAAGAAAAAAGACAAATTATTTACCAATAATCTTACATAATAATTCTAAAGAAAATACATTTACAATATTTTGTTTATTTAATTACGGTACATACTGTACGATTTATCATATAATAGATAATTTATCATCATCATAAACCATAATTCGATATCCCCAAAGACCTAAATCATGTCGTTTCCAATGCAATTTCAATCAATATTTTCGATTTTTCTCGTATCTCTTGATAATTTCAAATGGGGTGTTATTTTAATACGGATAATATACAATAATTGAATTTGAAAAACGAGTTGCAACTTATATTTGAATTTTTAAAATATGTACTCATTTGAAAGAGAGAAATGTGAAAGTATTTGATATATTTAAAAATATCTACATATTTTCTAATATGTATTTAATTATGTATCGCCATTTTTTAGTTTGTTGTTAGAATATTTATCTGTTATAAACTTCAAAATGAAAAATTCCTATAAAATATATTACTATTATAGTACAACATTATGTACTCGTATCGTATTATAAAACCCCCTTATAAGCGAATCATAAAACCTACCGTTTGAATATCCCCATATAATACATGTTCATAATAGATTACGGGCCAGCAAAAAGTAAACCCAATAAAAGGTAATTTAAGCAATTATCTTAGCTGGATTAACGAAGACGGTAGTATTTCGAAAAAAAGTTTTAGTTTAATTTTGGATGTCAAACGTTAAACGGATATAACTACGGATAGATTATAGGTAGTGCTTTACAATAAAAAGGGAAAGTTAAAGAGATTTACGGTAAACAATGCATTCTGTCGGATCAGCAACTTCCGGCCATATTGTTTTGCTATTTGTTCAAATTATATTTGTGGTACTTTTTGCAATATATGGACGTTATGATGAAGATTTGATGCCATCGAACGGTGATACTTTTCCCGATATATTACCAGCCAAAAGACATGTGCCAAGTTATACTCGTAAGTGATTTTTTTTTCTTCTTCTACTTTATTAGTTTTTTTTTTAATATGTAAGATATTTTTTATTTACTAATTACTATTGTTAACTCTCGAAATAACTATCGGTCGCTTTTAATTACAAATTAGAAGTGTAACTTTGCTAAAATGACCAAAATGATAAACATATAACTGATGTAGCGTCAGTTTGACTAATTACCACCATATATCAATGTAGCGTCTTGTCAAAATGAAATTATATAGTATTATTATGATGTTAAAATTGTAATAAAAAAAAAAAAAAATTTCAATTTGGTGAGTTCAAATTTTCATTTTAAGTAATAAGTTTTTTTTTTTAAATTTTCTGCGAAAAGTGATGTTAGTCAAATTAGTCAAATTAGTAATAAAAATGAAAGAAATCAAATAAGTAGCCGTTTTGTTTTGTTAAATTTTCCTATGTAAATACTCGTATCTCTAAATATTTGTTGAAGAATTGTGGAGTTTATTTCAAAATTTAAATTTCAGGATTACTTTCTTTCAAGTTTAAGCTTATCCTTAAAAAATAATGTAAAATCTGTACAATATGACCTATTTGTGTGACGATATATTTATCTGAAAAAGTTCGAATAAATTCTTATTCAACTGTCGTCCTTGTTATATTATGACCAGCTATAGTTATTTTGACTTCTGATGACTATTGAAGAATTTATCTATTATGCATTATCTTTTGAAATAATTTTAAAAATCGATTTCTTTAATATACATAAACGTACAACAAAAATATGCTTTTATAGGTTTTTTAGATTTGATGATTTTCTGATATGGTACCAAAAAAGAATTTAAGGATTTGTTGAAATAGTGATCGACTATATATGTAGGTACATATGTACTACTAAAAACGAAGTGAATTACCGATATGTACAATTATTGAAAGTACAGTACAGTCGCGATAATATCAACATGCAATATTTGAAACACACAGAAATTTCAAATATAATTATATAGATGTTTCCATTATACACAATGTGAACTTTTCAAATTTCGAAAATGTGAACATTAATTTTAAATGAAATTCGATGATGCTTCCATATTTTAATCAGGTACATCGTTTCAAATGTATCAGTAATACTCTCTAAAATTTTAACTTTTCACGTAGAAAATCAAGTTGAGTTTGAAGATGTGGTAATTTTACAAAAAGTTCGTGAAATGGTTCTGAATAAAAAATTATTTGTAAACAAACAAAGCCAAATATCTTCGTTTTTTTTAAAAAACATAAATTTTGTTTCTTTTTTATTTAATTTAGTTTAGTATCTCTAATTTCTAATAGCTTCTTTGTAATCTAATTGAAGTGCCTTTTTAATATGAAAATGAAGTTCCTTCCATAATCGATATATATGTAAATACATGTGTTACATACAAATAAAATTTTGTAAAACAAAAATATGTTGCAATTGTTTTTGTTTTGGTTATATTAATGTTTATTTTTTATTTGTGCGACTATATAAATAAAGTTTGCATTTATCATATATTTTTAATTTTCGGAAATGTCAACTTCGCGTAAGTTTCAACAGCTCCGGTTTTTATTAGTTTCTTTTATCGCGACTGTATTGTATTGACATTTTAAAGTTGTTCTCTCATTTTTAAAAAAAATATTCTTGCTAGTCACATTGTGTAGAAGATTTTTAAGTATCTATTCTTTATAAAAAATAATTTATTAAATTTACTATTTTTTGTATTTTATTTTTTTCATTGCTTATAATATGGTTTTTATCAAAAGTATCTAAATCTCATCTTAACACTAAATATAACCACAAGTAACTATTTTATCTAGTTGATTCTTAATTTAAATATTTGCATTTGAACATACATATTTTGAGATAAGCAAAGCATGTAAAAAGAATATTTACTTTGCCAAAGACAGTATTATACCGTACAATAATGAATAAATCTGATACCATATTGATATAAAATAAAATATACTACACACCACATTCCGCATTGTTAATTTTATATAATTAAATGCTACAGATATTTAAATTTTTATTGATGAAAGAAAAACCTACAAAAAACAAGGCTGAAATTATTTTATAAATAAATATTAATTTTTTTTTGGTATTGGTTTTCAAACAATATTTTAAAATGTGTATGTAGGATGTAGGTATACAGTAGATGTTGAAGATTTATAATTACTTTGTATGTAGGTAGGTATCTAAATAACAATACAACAACATTTATTTAATATGCACATTGATTATACCATTGATATAGTATATTGTCGTAAATGCTAAATATGGTAACACATTATTTCCCCAAGGGATGAAAACATTTCTACCAGATTGTATAATACTTGCCAACTACCTACCTAATTAATAGAAGCATCCCTTTCTATATACATTATACACATATAAACTTATATATTTATGTATATATGTATGTATAATTATATACAAAATGAGCACGAATTAGCAGATTTTTATTACATCTTACACAAAGTAGAGTAAGATTTCAAAATCAGTGGTTTGTATATTACAAAAGTTGCTCCTAAATTTGCTTTTAATGTATCATCAAGTCTAGAACACAGGCATTGTCATATGCCAGCACGTACCAAAAAGTACCTACGTACTTTATATATAAGACAGAGAACAGAACGCAACCCATATCATCATTATGTTATTAAATTGTGATATTAAATTAGAGAAGTTAGAACAACTCAAAGAAAGTTAATTAATGAAGAAAACTTATATACCTACCGTACCTACATAATACTATATACTTTTACTTCTTTCTACGCCCCCCCCCCCACCTCCCTCTACTCTGCAATCTCCTCGTCTTATTCCTCACCAATAATTACACAAAGCATTGGGTTAATCTACACACCGGTAATTTGTAGTCATAAATTTTGAGAAGATAAAATTATGAAAATTTTTATTTTTCTTTTATTTTAATCTAATTTTTATTTTATTTTTAATGAAAACTCAGTAAAAAAGAAAATCTCAATTTCATTTTTATAATTCAGTCTCGCTGAGTCAATGTTCATTGACTTGGTGATATAGTCGAATGGAAAACATGAATGCCTTGGTATATATAATTTGTCATAGTTTGAGTTAAAAATAAAAAAGTGAACTACCATCAACCACTTATTTCAGAAACTGCGAAAATAGCTAAGGGATGTACTGAGTATATTGCGATAATTTTTAGGGCACCCACAATTCTACATTGTATTTTTCATCTAAAATCTAAATTTAATAAACGAAATGTGAAATGTCTCTAAAGCTAAAGTGAAATTCTATCAACGGAATGGCTAGTGTTACCGAAGCGAAATGGTTTTTCTTTAGCATTATGCTTGAAGCGAATGATTCGGATTTTACCATAAAATGACATCAATTGGTAAAAATGTTGTAAATGTCAAATTTTGAGAGAGAAAAGATTTGGCAATTCAAAATTTAGAATTCTACACTAATTTAGACTATGTCACTAAGCTAAAGAATTTATTTTTCCGGAATCTGGATATTAATCTCTGCTTATTCTAGACCAAAATCTAAAAAAAATATTTAAAATTTAAGATACTTTTCTAAAGGACTAAAAATTATGCGACTTAATAATAATACGGTCCTGAATATCGAATAAGAACGATGTTTGCTTTCTTGTGTTTTGAATAGGAGGAATATTGCTGTAAAAAAGAACCTAGGTATGTATGTACTTATGTAGGTACATTGTATTTATGTACAATTTATGTACGTACAACATACACAATAAAACATTACGTAACGTATTTGAAATATAGCAGGCAAATGATGATGATGATTTAGCACAAAGTGTGAATATTAAATTAATGTGCACTTTCTGTTTTCATTTAATTATAACTGCTGTTTTGTCATGTAGAATCTAGGTAAATATATTAAATTACGGCACTAATGAGCTACCTATATGTTTAATGGATATAATATATGCAGAGATATGTATTTGTTTGTATACATACATATGTATACTGGTACCAGGTACCTGCTATAATTTAAATCAATTATTTTTTCAAATTTAATTAATTAAAGTTGTAGCTTTTGTATATATTTTAAAGTTTAAAATTATTTGGCATAATAAACTTTGTTTTAAAAAGCTCTATTGAAAAGTTCTTCCTTTGATCGACAAACATTTTTAATTAGCAGAACTAAATAATAGATACATATATACAGATTTTATGATAATTATTATATAATAATTAGGATACGTGTACTGTATATGTATTTCAAACTTTTAAACTTTACATAAAATAGGTCTATTGTTGTAGGTGTATCTTAAATATTTATGTACTAAACAAAACATTCATGTAACAGTTGTGATTTTTCTGTTAATTTAAGCTCTGATCTTTGTTATACAGTCATGTTCAATAAAATAGGGAACAGGCATATTTTATATGAAAAAGTCGAAATTCATTAATTTATCTTAGCTGGTAGGATTGATATCTGATATATTTTCAGAAAATATTAGCGTTTGAAAATAATGAATATCTGCATTCATAGATTTCTCAAATATCAATCCAATTACTAAATTTCGACTTTTTCATACAAAATATGCCAATTCCCTATTTTACCGAACATGACTGTAATATGTTTATCTTTGCAATAAAACATACAAATGATATCGAAATTTCTGTTATTTTTAAGCGATGCCAATTTACATATTGCGAAAATTCAAATTTTTAACATATTTGCTTCCACAACAAAATATAATAGCAGAATCATTGGATTCATAATAAATTTCGAAATTAAGTATTTTTTGCGAGATTATCGGTTTCATTCAAAAGTAAGAAACAACGAACGTGTGTCTACATTCACTTGCTTTCTTATTCATTAACTTAACTTTAATAGTGTTGAGTTAGAAAAAAATTACCGGTTCCGCTTACAGATGTTTTAGTTTTAATATTAAAAATTGATTAAGTCCCTCATCGCCATACAAATCTTCAAAGAAGGAAGAGTCTATTTACTCAATAAATTGAAGAGCAAGGGACATGATATTTTATATGAAGGGTGCTAGTATCATTGCTGGGAGTGAAATAATAAACAAAATTCGCCCCACACATTCCTCCACTTCCTAGATAAAATTTTTTTGAAAAATAATGATTTTCGTCGACTACATGAAGAAAAAAATCACTTGGGGGTGTTTTAGCAAAATATCGATTACTTTAATAGAATTGTCCACTGCAATAATTAAAATTTAAATTAAAGCTTAATAACTATACTTATACAGTAAAATTACTCCGCTATTGTGAAAGCTTCGTAGTTTGTTTTAATGCTCAAGTATTTCGTACGAACTGCTATTGATTTTGGGTTAATATTTTAGCCAAGAACAATTAAAAAATCTAACAGTAAAATATTTTCTCCTTGTTTGATCATCATTTCGGTTAAATAATAATTTTATAATTTTAATAATTAAGTAATTATGATATTATACCTCGCTAGGTTTATAATTTAGATAAATATATTCAAAAGTAATTACGAGTTTTTAAATTTGGGGTTGAAAATTGTAATGTGCTATATGCCATAAAAAATTTACGCAATAAGCAGTATTCATTCATGTGCCTACATATATGTTGCTTATTCAATGAATTTTTTATGACATGTAGCACATTATAATTCTATGAGCTGACGATATATTATAAAATATGGAATATTATGCCGACATCCATATGTACCTATGTACATTTTATTTATAATTTGACTTGTTTTAGTGTTATTAAAATTTATTTGATTTTTCTTTTAAAACATACTTTAAAAAAAATGCTTATGTAGATAAATTAAAACTTTTTAATTTAATTGATTCACTTATATCTCTTACAAACAGAGAAAAAGAGAGAGAGAGAGAGAGAGACAGATGAAAAATATTTCATCATTACGAAAAATACATTAAATAATAAATACTTGAAAAGGTCTATGTTTTTTTTTTTTTTTTTTTAATTAGCAAACTCTTGAATTAAATTCTACGAAAATTGTAATTTCTAACTGAATCTCTGGTAGTTTATGTTTGTACTCGTTCATTTTACCAATAAAGTTTGGATGTCAAAGATGAAAGAGAATTTTAATTAAATTCGTTAGGATGGTATTCTAGGTTGAGCATTGAAGGTGTAACTGGAGTTTTATTTGTATAAAATGAAACGATCTGTTTGTGTTCATAAATTTCTGAAGGAATTTTTCAAATCATATTAACTAATACTTATATTTAACAAAACAACTATAAGTATATACTATATAGTATAGTATCTGTATAAGCAATAGGTCGATGTGGTAGGTACTATTTTATATAGAATTTTCTACAGAAGAAATATTAAATAAGAAATTAATTAATTCATAATTATACCCAACGAAATAATATAATAGATAAAAAAATGATATACCATATTTGCTCCCTGACTAACAATTCAATTTTTACGAAAAGAAATTGAATTGAATTTTTGGCATAAGAATTAAAATTTTACCAAAACACAAAATTTTTCCATTAAAAATTTTCTTAGCATAGAATAATCAGTGGCGCCTCGTGAGAATTATTGGTTCCATCATCGTGGGAGTATTTACAAAAAAAAAACTTATTAGGTCATTATGATTTGAGAACATTAAAAAAAATTGGGAATTCGATAAACATCTTCACCTTTTTTTGTAGGTTTTTAACATATTTTTAAAAGTTAACCCTTTAAAGACATCGTTTGGACTTTAAATTATTAGAGTTTTCTAAAAATGAAAAATTTACAAAAATATGTACAATTAAATTCTGAGATAGTAGTTTTTGGATAATTTTTGGTTAATCCTTTAATATTCAAAAAGGAGTAACTTTTAAATAAAAATACAAAGTTTTAAAATTATATCTTTATATTAAGAAATTGTGTTACTTTAAAAAAAAAAAATCAAAAAGTGGTTAAGATTTTGTCGAACCCCAAATTTTTTTTTTTTCATTTTCTTCCATCAAAATGATCTAATTTTTTTTTTAAATAGTCTTACGATGAAGGGAGCAATAATTCTCTATTAAATTTTAATAATTACATTATAGTTTTAATCTTTAAGATCTGCATGAGATAAATTTTTTAATTGTACCTAACCAAATACACACATAAACATTTTAACTTAAATTCTTTTTCAATTTTCAGATTTTCAGGATATGCACGTAATGATTTTTATTGGTTTCGGTTTTCTCATGACATTTCTCAAGAAATATGCCTACAGTGCTCTTGGTTTTAACTTGTTTATTGCGTCTTTAACTATTCAGTGTTCGTTAATAGTTCGAGGATGTTTTATGCTATCAGATGGAAACATAAAGTACGATTTTGATTTTGTTCTATTTGAAAATTTAAAAAAAAATCATAATTTCAGGATATCACTAGACAATATGATTGGGGCTGAGGTTACAGCTGCAGTCATCCTTATAAGTATGGGTGCTGTAATGGGACGAACAACGTTATGTCAGCTAGCATTTATGGCTTTAATTGAAGTTGTGATATTTGCAGCCAATGAGTATTTGCAACTTGAAGTCATTAAAGTAAATTTGATTGTCTTATCGTTAGAGATTTGTAATTTACTTGTAACATTCGTTGTATCAAGATGTCTGATGCTGGTGGAGCTGTTATTGTACATGCATTCGGAGCATATTTTGGTTTGGGTGTTAGTTGTATATTAAGACCTAGAGCCGATCAAAATGGTCCATCAAAACAAGAAGGAGCAAATTATATTTCTGATATATTTGCAATGATTGGTTCATTGTTTTTGTGGATATATTGGCCGAGCTTTAATTCATCTGGACTTGATGGAAATGAACAACAAAGAGCTATATTGAACACATATTTATCATTGATTGGAGCTACAGGTATTAATGTTTATTAGTTAAGAATGGTGAAAACTGCAACTTTATATAGTAATGTAATTTATAGAGTAGGTTTACCTAGGTACTAATTATTGACACTTAAACTTATCTGACATATTTCTTTTGAACGATCTTATCTGATTGGGTTATACAGTTTCTGTGCAAGTTATAGCCAAGCCCTACATAAATTCTTCTAGCAACTTATCTCGATCACTTCCAGCTTTAGGTAATGTTAATTAAGTTCTCGAATACTAAATAAACATAGTAATTAATTTTTGTATATTATTTCCACTAGAGTTTATTTATTTAATTAATATGTACACGGTACCTTACATATATTGATTTTATAACTTCCATTTCTCTCTCTATTAAATTGTTTTCGTCGCATAGTTATTTGTTATGGAAAATCACTTTACCTTAATTAATAAATTACTTATTTCAATTTCAGTAACAACCTTTATAATATCGAGTCTTGTTACACGGGAAAATAAACTGGACATAGTTCATGTACAAAATGCAACATTAGCAGGTGGTGTGGGCGTTGGAACGGTGGTGAATATGCTTATTGGACCTCATGGTGCTTTATTAGTTGGCATAGTTGCTGGAGTAGTGGCAACGCTTGGATACAAATATTTATCGGTAAACTATGTTCTAATATAAAATTCATTATGATCCCCTTCTCACAGGATACAAACTATTTATAATTAAAATACGTAAACCAAAGCGAACAAAGGATCATTATCAAACAATACATCCCATTCACATAATATAAGATCCATCATGTGTCATTGCACGTATTATTGCTATTTGGTGCAGATTCCGTCTTTAAGACATCGTATATATACATACATATTATACTTATTTACATTATGTATTTAGAAGTATATAGTTGTTGATATCGAAATATTTGTTTTCGTTTTAGCCTATTCTGGCATCAAAACTAAGAATTCATGATACTTGTGGTGTACATAATTTGCACGGTATGCCCGCAATCGTTTCCGCAATTTTCTCTGCAGTATATGCCTCGTTAGCTACTAAGGAAAATTATAAAAATTCTCTAGAAGATGTATTTCCAGCTATGAGCGATATTAATTCTGCAATGGCTATGGAACATAATTCTACTATTATTGGGGTAGGTATACTAATAGAAATATTCTGTATATATAAATATATAGTCATTATGAAGAAGGTATTATTGTACAGATTACTAAGTTTATTATTTCATTTTAATAGGGTTTCGGAAGAACGGCTTATAATCAGGCTGGATATCAGTTGCTTGGTGTGTTGGTAACAGTACTGGTATCTTTTGTAGGTGGCATTGCTACTGGTACGTGAAAATCATTTATATTTTATTTTATTTTGTTTTTTTTTATTAATTAATCGCAAAAATATTCAGAGAATACTTTTTGAAATTAATTGGAACGTCTGTTCTTGAATTCATATTCTAATACATACATTGTTGATATAAAATTTATTTGTAGGATGTCTCTTGAAATTGCCTTGCTTCGGAAAAATAGAGAAAGAATATCATCATGATGATCGAGCCGGCTGGGAGGTGTCCGAAAATAAATAATTTCAACGAAACGAATACATTAGATTTAAGAACAATAAATAATATTAGAACTGTTTGAAAATGAATTTTTTTTTTTTAATAAAGTACCTATATTTAATTTGAATATTATTGTTGTGTCTTAGAAGATGGGGTCTATAGACCTGAAGTGTTTATTTTACTTTTAGTTAACAGTACATAATTTATAAGGTGGCTATAGTCTTATCACCAGATAAAAAGAACAAACAAATAAATCACTAAAATTTGAATTTTTTTAAATTTTTGTAAAAGAAAAGCAAAAAAAAAAATCAAATTAACATATCTTGTTTCTCTATCCATACCTAAATATATGATACGAACTTATACAGTCAAATCTTTTGACAGTATTTCTTTAGTCAAGATATTCTTAAATCTCATTTACCTTTTTGGTGATTATATGTATTATAAAAATAATATATATGTTAAAAAATCGTGGTTAATTTAAAATGAACACAAAATATAAGGCCTACACTTGTACCTATCAGCCTACTTCGTCCCCGAAGTATTTTAATACTAAGCGTGGGCGATACGTTCATAAACAAGTTTATTATTGTTTTTAAAGAAAATCTTCTCTAAAAACATACGGAAAAAAAATATAAGGAACAACAACGAAGTGTTATTAAAAAAAAAGCGAAGAATACCCAAAATGGGTTATTAGTCCCAACTTTCCGTACTTACATAAAAAAAAAAATTTAAAAAAGCACACACAATTTCAAATTAAATTAAATTTTACAATTTTTAAGTATTGAACACTAAAAACAATTGACGTAGCAATAAATATAAAATTTCATTTCACTATTTTATATTTCCTAAACAATATACTAAACAATAAACAATACACTTTTAAAAACCATACATGTTAAAATCACTAAATCACTAATATTTTTTATTGGAATTTTCTTTTTAAATGCCCTACCAAAAATACTTACCGACCACAAATATATTATACTAGATCTAAACTAAACTGACCACATAATTATTATTAGTACATGGTGAATATGAAAGCTGACTTTATGCTACTAGCGTAGTTAATATTTAGCATATGATGTCTACATCAGTTTCAGGTTTTCTGCAATAAATTTAGTTAATTGAACAACGTAATTCCATAATTTAGTCACTGACAAACTATGCATGTCACTTGTTGGTTATGCATGCATACAATGCATACGGTGCACATAACTTAATTCTGGAATTGGGATGATATGTTATGGTATGTTGCAATGATATAAACTGGCTCTATTATAGATACTTAATTAGAATACATACGGTGATAATTTAATTAGTTTAAATCCAATAATCATTATTATGGAAATTATTATGTTTCAGCTTTAAGGCGTAACTATTGACGTTGAAAATAGTTTATATAGAGTGAAGAGTATTCTATATAGGTACAGGGTACTTATCTTACTCATTCAAATAACTTATCTTATAAATTCACCTATCTCAATTGATTGATTGAAGTTGATATGGATACAATTTTAAATGTATATATAACAAAGTCTTTAAATTGTTGAATTAATTATTGAGTTATGTAGGTATTTATATATCGTTGTTTTAATGGCAGAAATTACTAAGTCACAAAAAACATCTGAGGGATTTCTGATTGACTTTGAATAATCAAATTGCGCCTAAAAGTTTTTAAAATATCTCGTTGTGACCTATAAAGTTTTGTCACTTTTTTGAATTTATTTAGTATAAAAACTCAAAAATTGGAATATGTACTTACTAAATTTTGTATATTGTAAATTTTGCTTGAAAACCAACGATATATAGTCAAATATTATGAAATAATATAAATAATTCAAATTGAAGCATAATACAATTAAGATTTTTAAATTCTTAGACAAAAAAGTAAACAATTTTTTTATTATTATTATTTTACTATATGTATTAATTACAAAACAAAAAATTTATAAATGTAATGAAAAATGTGATTTAATTATTATATGAACCATTTTCGTGTGTGCCATTAAATAAAATGTTTATTGTCACTTAAAGCTTAGACGAAATAGATAGATATTATTCAAATGAATATTGAAAAAAAAAATATCTTTTCTTAAATACTATAAACAAATATTTAACATCTATCTAAACATCATCTATCATGGCTGGAGCATAGGAATTTGAACTTCCAACCGAACTAGACAAAACTACTTTTCTCAATACAAAGTATAGTATAACGCCAATCGCTAGATTAGCCATAGCGCACAATACAATAATTGCCCAAGCTGGTATAGCAAGTCGACCTGATTTTTAAAAAAAAAGAAAAATCAATTTAATTATTAGAAAATGGTCAAAATATTTCATTGATTTACTGTAGTAATGTCTGGTTATGGTACGTCTACCTCTAAGTACCAATCGTCGTGCTTCCACTTCTGGCGTTGTTATGCTCAAAATTACTACAAAATATAAGAACATAATTAAAAACATTTATTTAAGGAAATAAAAGAAACTAAAATAAAAAAAATATATCTTATAAAGGAGACGCAAATGAGGCTATATGAGATTTTTACAGTCGTAAGATGAAGATTTTTCAACTAAACAACTTAATATAATTAAATATAGACTGAAGGATCATCGAAACTGACGTCATTTCCTACAGATCTCTTACACGGATAAATCCCAATGTTGACTCTATCTTCAATGATTGAGGCCAAACGTACATTGTTTAATTTAATTAAAAATAGAAGCATTGTGTGACGCAATTCAACCAGTAATAATGCCACTTTATTCTATAATATCAGTCATACGAATCTCCCTTTAACCTCTCGATGGTGAAGGTTTGTACAATGTAGGTACCTTACATCCTTTTCTTTAAAATTTATTTTTAATCAAGAATTTTCACTCTACATCAATTTGTACCTACTCTATCTCATTATTTTACCTTGCGGAAATAACTTCTGACAGAAATATTTTACAAGACATTTACTTAAACTTTTTGGTGCTAAAGTCAGTGTCATGCTGTTGCAACATCGTCACCACCAACGAGAATATAAAAAGCTCTCAAAAGCACACTAAGTAAACTTTGTCTAAGCTATTCTCACACTATTTTTCATAATGCCTTTTAAAATACTTCTATCTCTATTGTTCTACTGTACTAGAAAGGATATAATGCAAGTATTACATAGAATTACATATAACTATCTATATACAATAGATATATGTATATGAATAAAAAAAAAAATCGTATATGCAGAGTTGCCAACCAACCTTAAACTGGGTTAAACAAATCTGACAACATGAAAATTGATTGCAACATAACTTGCAAGCCTTTTGGAAAATTTTATAATAAATTTGAATGAAATTTAGTATATGGGAATGCTGTTGGCCCGGGCATTTTCACATAAAATAAATATGTATATTTATATAATTTTCAGAAATGTTTTGAATTGCACCGCAATTTATTACATACGCTGTCGCATAGCTGAGCTTTAAGCTCAAAAATGCCAATTGTCAGCATTAACAATCTATTCGAAAATATTGATTTTAATATTTAAATTATTTTTACTATTTACAAAAAAAAAAAAAAAAAAAATAAAAATCCAGATTAAATACATAAACACATATATGTATGTATAGTGTGCAAATATAAGGTGGCAGGTGTAGGTATCATAACACTTTTCCCTTTCCCATTAAAAGTTTTTTTTAAACAAACACGAATATTGGGTGAAATGCATATTTTTATATTATATTTTAAAAATAATTAACAAAAAATGGTTGGGATCAAATTCAAAATGTAAATGGAACAAAATAACAACATAACATAATTAATAGGTAGGTATATATTTCGATTTTGACCGTGTACTTATCTTGGACAGGTAAGTTGCACCAATTAACTGTATAGAATGACCTTCTTAATATGACAAAAAAAAAACAACACGCAATAGGGATTAAAGGTAGATAAGTAAACATTGCCGCCAACAGACTGATTATTTTAATAAGGTAGAACTTTTAAGGCTGTTATTGTAAACATTATGAAAATACAAGGGCGTTGAAAAACTCTTCCTTATTTACGTAATTAATTTACATGGTTTTTAGTGTGGCAAACAATTAATGAAGAAACCCCTTTTTTTTAACCTTTATTATATAACATTAATTATCCTTCTATATAATAGATATAGAAAAGAGTGAACAACAACGAGCACTGCAGTGAGATTACTTATCTAAAATTGGAAATGGAAACTGATTCCATCTTGGTACGTACTTATGTACGGTGGTAATAGTATTTTTAAAATGGCGAAATTGTAATCGCTGTAATAATTTTGCGCTCACTCTCAGAATTATAAACCACAAAAATGTTAAGCTAACAAACAGGATAGTCCTTAAATATACATTAATTAACTGATATAAAATAAAAATATCTTTACTCAATATTTTTAACATCTTAAGTACTTTTGGACATTAAATTTGTGTGGAATTTACCGACCAAGCGGCGCTCAGTGGGTTAGTGTTTGTCTTTAGGTAAGTTTATCGCGTTCTTTCTGTGTAGAATGAATAAATTGTGACTTTGGTGTGGTTTGAGTTTTAAGTGGTATTTCGAGTGAAATATTTCACGACTTTAAATACATATTGGAAAAATATTCGATTGGCTTAAAAGTAATGAATTTATTGTATTATTAATATATAATTGAAATATGAACTCCATCTGCCTTTTTTTGAGGAAATGACCTCACAGAATATACAAAAACAAACAATTGATTGGTAGCTTCTTGGCTATCTATTAGACTGGTGTAAACAATTCCGAACAATCAACCAGCTATAAATAATCGGCTTCCATTTTCCATTTCTTCCAACAATATCTTAGTGATTCTTATCACACTCAATAAAATCTATTCTAATCTTTAACATTATGTAGACGCTCTATATAATAATCCGTCTGCTATTATAAATATTTTTGCCAGGATACTTTTTAAATAAATTGGCTGAATATTATCTGGCAAAAGAACACCGATGATACACTATATGAATAAAAACATCTCGCCTTTTCGTGTTTGTAGCTATATAAATAATAAGACTATAAGGAAGAAGTTTGTAAAAAAAAAAAAAAAATGTGTACAACTAATATTAGTTTCAGAACAAATCTTGTTCTGGCAAACTTTTACAAACAGTTTTTTTCCCAAAAGATTGACTATATTTCTATATAGAGATACTCCTTAGGAATAACTTTAGATTTTTTCTTTTTTTTGTGTGAGCCGTAAGGTAAAATATATTGTGTGACTTGGAATGTATATACATAAACATACATACATAATATATACATACATATAGATGTGTATATAGATATTTATTTCTATAAATGGATATTATGGAAGATCAAACTTTTCATATATAGAACGATTGACTAAGTGTTCACGATATTCGTTGAGCATAGGTAGAGCACCCACCCTATGGAATGCTTTTCAGAAAATTGTCACATTGTAAGTATGTAGGTGTTCCATGACATTTTCTTAGTTTTCATTTTGAATATATACAACACATTGCAGTGGAGTAGGAAACTTTTTTAAAACATAAATATTTCTCTTCTGATCTATCAAATTAGTCTAATCGATTTATATTCTTGGAATTTAATATACAATAATCTAGCCGCGATCTAGATTCTAGATCAATATAAAATAGACAATAAACTACGGGAGAAAATTGTCACTCTGTAAGATTGTAAGTTGTAAGTAGTTATTTGTTAGTTTTCATTTATCTATTCTATCAGATCGTCCTTTTGTAACCATAAAAGGAACCGGATATTATACAAAAATACAGGAGAAATTATATGTAATCATTTTATCTTTAAATTTCAGGGACATATGCTTTACATAACCTTTACATTTACACACACAACACACACACCTACAGACCTACCTACCTACCTATGAGCACCGTGAAACAAAAGAATCCATTGGAAATAAGCTTCATTGTATGTATGTATATGGTGCAATATCCTTTTTGACGAAATCGAAATTAACTTTAAGGGATGAATGGAAACTAAATGTTAATTCACACGTAACACTCACAACACTCGCGCGTATATACGATACGATCATAAAATATTTAGCGTTTGCATGTACAAAAGAGGTGTATCATACAAAATGTCTCATTTATCAGCCATAGAGATAACAAAAGGTAAATAGCTAACAGGTCGTTTGATTAAATTTACAGGGTGGACTGGTTTTAAACGCGCTTTAAATTATTCGAGTTAAATTTAATTAAAGTGTTTAAATACAATCCATCCAGATGGGACAGATTATATAAAATGATAATGGGATCGTGGGGGTGTTTTGTATATGGAACACCAAAAACTCCTAGTCTCTATATCTATCTCTGTGAACCATAATATATACTCTCAACTCATTATATTATAGTATTATAGTATATTGTTGAATACTGTTGGATATAACCCACATTAGAAACGATAACATCAAATGCTTGAAAGCTGCCTGGAAACCACGTATGGATTGTTGATTAAAATACCAACATATTATGTGATTCACAAGTGGTGGGAGCATTACACATATACATACAT
>JANSTT010022581.1:0-41864 GCA_026745375.1 Platyura marginata | reverse complement strand
GCTTTAGTGGTCATAACTAACAATAACTCTCCAGGTTGTCGCACCACTATAGTAGATTTTATAGAGTGGCCGCTAGTAGTAGTATTATTTAAATTGCTTTCACCGTCCAACTTGATCCGAAGAGCCCAAAAAAAAAAAAAGAAGTAGATATGTATTTTGTTTCCTATCACTATTTACATTACTTTTAATTGTCATCAAGTGTCACATGATGTTTCTACGATTCTTTTGCATTTGATAGGTTTTTTTTATATATAGTATACATATAATAATACTAATAAATGAAGAAGCATAGAGACCCATATAGACACATGAAGTGTATGTGTGTAATGTTTTAGTCATACTCATAGTTACATGTCAGAATTTTTTTATTTTGCAATAAACCTTTTCAAGTTGAAGTTGATAGTATTTTTTAAAATCAGTGTTTTACATTTATAGTTTTTTATTATTCCGTTATCAATCTGTCAAATATCAATCTATTGCCGCTCGATACAAAAATTTGAATTAACAACGACTATGAGTTCGACTTCGATATAGGTTCATCGTGTTGTTAAAAATAGCGCAAAAAAACGAACATTTACATAAGTACATTAGTACATTATACATTGGGACTGAAAGTGGATTGTATTATTATAATAAGTGTTACAAATAAAGTATCAAGTCGTGTTTAGTGCAATATACTAATATGTTAGCAGAATCAAAATTTGTAAAAATGAATACCGTTGGATAGTAAAGTACGGTAAGTTAAAAAAAAGCTGAATTATAAAATACAAAGGCACCCTTAGGGTTACCAAAATTGCGCCGATGCTGACCCGGAAAAAAATAATGTTGTTATGGAAGAATGGAGGGGGAAGGGGTTGGGTTAATAAAATATAACTATTTACTATTTACATAATACATATATTAAAAATTTCCAACGTATTCCAAAATTTTGTAAAATTATATTTTTTGTCATTTCGTACACTTTTGACCAACGGTTTCTGTTCTGTGGCTGTTAAATATGAATAAAATGTTTTACAATTCATATAAAAATTAATTCGAATTGGGCATTCTATTCCTATCACTACACCAAACGGATTCCATGATACAGAAAATGCGTTAAACAAACGCATTATTAATAGGGATAGACATAACTTTGGACACAGAGTTCGAAGAGATGACACCGCAGTTTAAAAATATAATATACGGTATTGGCATCCCTGCGCACCCTCTTGAATCTTAAATCCATGTTCTGTCTAAATTTTGGTCAATTATATGTTATATGTTAACTCTACTGTTCCTTGGTTTTCAGAAAAAACAACAAAAATTACACAATTTGTACAAATAAGGTTTCTTTTGAGAGATTTTGTCCTGACTGCGAATCGAACCCGAAACTTAATCATTTATTTCCCACGACTCCTAATTTATTTAGTGTATACTGTATACGTATAGTATACCAAGCCAAATAACTTGGATTCTGAGTATTTTTTACCTCTTTACTTACTGAAGTTATGTACGTTTACAAGCGCATCGTACTGAATCATCGTCAACATTTTTTTTTTCGGGAAAACTTTTCACGATGATTTTTTAAACATTTTTATTTATAGAAATTAAATGAATATACATTTACTTTACAAAAAAACTGTCTGAAAATATATAAATTTTGTGATAGAAAGTACAAAATATTAATGTAATATTAATAGGTACACATATATTTATATAAACTTATTTTAACTAGTAATTGAATATGCAGATTTTTTTTATTACTAAAAATTTAAATAAAATAAAACAAACAAAATTATGTGGGGTGAAAGCCATCAGTAAAAAATATGCGTGCGCACTGCAAAATTATTTATTATTTTATATATTAATTATTACAACAACAAAAAAAGGAAAGAAAGATGTGTTTTTAATTACATTATTTTTTTATTTTATTTTTAAAAATATTTATCATTAATTTATATATTTTATACATGTATCACATTAAATTAATTACATTATTTTGTTTTTTAATTTAATTGAAACGTATTATTGTAGGGCAACAACTTGACATTAATATTAGTTCTATTTAAAACCACAGACATTTTTAAAACTGTAGGTAAAATTAATTATTAATGAATTTGTTTTTCTTTGTTGTCTACCCTTGATAATTTTTTCTTAGAAAACAAAATTTAAAATGTGACTTAAACTTAATCTACTATTTATAATTATGTGTAAAGATTATTCTATGTTCCTTAAAATTGATGATTTAACGTTTAGAACGATTTCATGAGAAAATAAAAAAAAAATAAAAATAAAAATGTTGCATTTGAAGAATAAAACAAAAATTACACATAAAAGGCAGTAATCAACGTTTTTGGTATGAACACATTTAGGCTACTGTAGCCAGCAGTGAGTGAATGGTAAAAAAAAAAACATAATACAAAAATACCTATTTAAAATTACATTACACAGTATTTAATTTCTTATACAAACTTGACACCGGGATATTCTTGTTCGTAAATTGCCTGCTTTCAACGTTTGCTGTTCGGGCTTTACGAATTGCTGCGAATCTTCTAGCGTTACTAACCAGAAACTTGTTTGTGTATCATAGAAATGACAATGTCCTTTGCCACCATTACATTCAATAAATGGTGTGGCACGGAAATCTTCTAAACAAGATCCAGATCCAGATAGCGCTTGTCCACCTCCACCATTGGCTACACCCGTATGCTATAAAAAACGGTAAAACATGAATTGTTTCATTAGTACATTATATGTATATTTTAATACCATTAGGAAACTGTAGCCTATCCAAAGGCCATCCCATCCTTGTGGACATTGTGGAATTGCATTAGACTGACTATGTACAGCTATAACATTCGATGGAACTTCACAGACAACACACCGTGAAATGTATTTTTTCATCTCATACTCTGCAACGGGCATCATTGGAATTGGTGCTGATGTTGATAACCAGAATGATCGATCATTTCTTGATGCATAATTACAGACATTGTTTTGACCACAAGATAAAACTGGTAATGTTGAGAATCGTCTGACACATGAACCGGGTGATCCTAAGTCTTGATTGTGTGGATAGTCATTACCATCAACATATAGTAATGAATAACCATCCCAAAGTTTTATATGTCCTGCTTCACATAAGGGTATTTTTTCATCTTGGCTATGTTTTACTATGAGAATACCAGTCAAGTAGTCTGGTGTTGGTGAACAAGCTTGACCTTGTTCTCCTTTGGGCCCAATTGTACCTGGTCGTCCATCGGTTCCTTGCTGCCCGGCCAATCCTATTTCACCTCTGATACCAGGTGGGCCTCTTGGCCCGGTTAATCCTCTCAAGCCCATTAGACCTTGTTCACCTATAAGTCCAATTTCTCCTTGAATTCCTTGCGGGCCGGGCAAACCATCATCACCTTTTTCACCATCTCGTCCAGGTTGACCGGGAAGTCCAGGTGGTCCAGGTGGTGAAATTAATCCGGCCTCACCTTTATCTCCTTTTTCGCCAGTTAGTCCATCTCTGCCGTCTCGACCCCTTTGTCCTGCTAAGCCTTTTTCACCTAAAAATCCTATAGGTCCTGGTGCACCATCATATCCTGGTGGACCACGTTCTCCTTTAATACCCGGAAAACCATCTACACCGGGTAGTCCTGGTGGTCCAAAATTTCCTTTTTCTCCCATTGGTCCAGGAACACCAGGCGATCCCATGTCACCCTTTTCGCCTATTAATCCACGATCACCAACTGGACCCGGCACACCAGGTCGGCCATCAGCTCCATCAACTCCAGATGTACCAGACAGTCCTCGATCACCTTTTTCACCTACACGACCTTGTGGTCCAGGTAAGCCTCTAATACCAGCAGGTCCAGCTAATCCTGACAAACCTTTATCTCCTTTTTGACCTTGTAGACCAACAAATCCATCTCTTCCGTGTTTACCAGGTCTTCCTGGTAAACCCTTTTCACCTTTCACTACAGGTCCCATTTCTCCAATATCGCCAGTTATACCTCGTTCTCCTTTTTCTCCGGGAAAACCATCCATACCGGGTAGACCGCGGGGTCCCGAAGGACCTGAATCTCCTTTAGCGCCATCCAAGCCTAGCTCACCTCGTGGACCTTGTGGCCCTACTTCTCCCGGTAATCCCACCAATCCGAATATTCCTGGTTCACCTTTTTGGCCTTTTATTTCCATTGATGGGCCAGGTGTACCAGGTTCGCCAGTTATTCCTCGATCGCCTTTCATTCCAAGTACACCTTGCGATCCAGGTTTTCCTGAAATACCCTTTTCACCTTTAAGACCTTGTATCCCAAAAGGACCACGTTCTCCTTTTAAGCCGGGCGCTCCATTAAAACCTCTTAAACCTGATGGTCCATCAGCTCCTTTCATACCATCCAATCCAGGTGAACCTGAAATTCCTGGACGTCCAACAGTACCTTTTTCACCTTTCAGTCCTCTAATTCCGGCCATCCCTCTGTCTCCCTTTTCACCTTGCAAACCAGGCAAGCCGTCTTTTCCATCAATACCAGACTCACCCCTCTGTCCCGGGAGACCTGAGCGACCATATCCAGGTATACCAGCATCACCTTTAATTCCTGGTGGTCCATTTAAGCCGTCTAGGCCATCGATACCTCTTAGTCCTGGCGGACCTGGCTCTCCTTTCTGACCCTTTTCAGAAACGTCACCGGAATCACCTTTTTGACCAATAAAACCGGGAAAACCTCGATCACCTTTTTCACCATCTCTTCCAGGTAATCCATCTTGTCCACCTATACCTGGAGGTCCAAAATCTCCTTTCGGACCCGTAAGACCTGGTTGTCCTTGTGGTCCTTGATTACCCGGTTGACCATCCAAACCCGGCAGTCCTCTTTCTCCTATTTCACCTTTCAATCCAGATACTCCTTGAGCGCCAGGTAACCCTCTTAGACCAGCTGTACCTTTCGGTCCCTGAAAACCTTTAGGACCGTCCACACCGGGCACACCTCGCTCACCTTTCAAGCCTGGCATTCCAATAATACCGGTAGCACCTGATTCTCCTTTTATTCCGGGCTGTCCTCGTACTCCATCTATACCTGGTCGTCCTGGTGGTCCTGATAAACCAGTTGGTCCTTTTGGACCTGTATCTCCTTTATCACCATGAAAACCTGGCATACCTGGAGGACCTGATTGACCGATATCTCCTTTGTCTCCAGGATATCCCACAGGGCCTTGAACTCCGTCTAGTCCTCTATCACCTGATAAACCACGATCGCCTTTCAGTCCAATAAGACCTATATTACCTTTAGGTCCAATGGGACCAACCATAGATAATCCAGCTTCTCCCTTTAAACCTGCTTCACCTGGACGACCCGGCAATCCACGTAATCCGTCCTTTCCAGAATTTCCAGGAAAACCCATAGGGCCTTGATTTCCTTTATCTCCTCGTGGTCCAGGTAATCCTCTTGGTCCTACCGGTCCAGCTGGTCCATTAGCCCCATCATTTCCTTTTAGTCCTTGGAATCCTTGTACTCCTTTATCACCGGAAAGGCCATCTATACCTTGTGGTCCACTATCTCCTTTAAAGCCTTTATCTCCTTTACTTCCCTTGAAACCGGCCGTGAATGTAGGAGGTGGGCATTCACCTTGATCTCCTTTCCCTCCTGGGAAACCAGAATCTCCTTTTGGACCCTTGTCACCGTCTAAACCAGGTAATCCAGCCTCACCTTTTATACTAAGACCTTTGGCACCAGGTCTTCCATCATAGCCTGGGCGACCGTCAGCGCCATCTATACCTGGAGGTCCGGGTCTGCCACCTTCTCCTTTTTGACCGGTTTGCCCCTTTGGACCATCAAGTCCTGAGGGTCCGCGTAATCCATCGTTACCTTTAGGACCAAATCTGCCACCTTCGCCTCTTTCACCTTTAGCTCCTTTCTCAGTTAACAATAAATTTTGTGAAATAATGGCGGGATCACCTCTTGGGCCTTCATTACCTGGTAAACCAGGCAGACCATCACGTCCCGATTCTCCAGTAGGACCCATTATCCCAGGAACACCATCTGCACCGGTTTCACCCGCATATCCTCTTTCACCGGGAGTTCCTGGGGGTCCTATTGCTCCAGGAATTCCATCTAAACCACCTTCACCTTTATCACCCTTCAAGCCAGGCCTACAATCAGAACATCGTCCGCCTATGTCACCCTTTTCGCCTTGATCACCTTTAGAGCCTGGTATACCAGGTCTTCCTGCTTCGCCTTGGTCTCCTGTGGGTCCTGGACGACCTGGAATTCCTGGCCTTCCGTCACGAGAATCACCGGGTACTCCTATTACGCCTTTATAACCTCTTTCGCCCTTTTGTCCTTTTAATCCGGGTAATCTGTAAGTAAAAATGAATGTAAATTCTTAAACATAAACAACAGCATATGTACGAGTATATGGTAATTGTGCATTGCACAATGGACATGAGCGTATGTACATTGTGCATAAATCAAATGTTTAAGAAAAACATTTGAAATGTATTTTTTTTTTAATTCAAGCTCACCCAGGCATACCGTCGTCTCCTCGTGGACCAATTTGCCCTATTCCTGGTAATCCAGACTCCCCTCTAGGTCCTTCTGGGCCAAGCTGTCCTACCAATCCACGCGGTCCAACAAGACCGGGAAGACCAATTGCTCCGGGATTTCCCTTTTGTCCTTTTTCTCCAGGAAAACCTTCAGCTCCTTGCCTTCCGGGTATACCAGTTCCACCTTTTGGTCCAAGGGGTCCCCTTGGCCCTGTTTCACCGGCATAGCCATCAAGACCTTTTGGGCCTGGAGGTCCACGGAAACCCCTTGGTCCTTTTGGTCCTGGAGGACCAGGAGTACCTTGTCCTCCTCCAGGTGGACCAGGAGGACCTTGTAATCCGGGTCCACCCATCGAACCTGCCTGCCCTGGCTCTCCTTTTGTTCCAGATTTCCCGTCTAATCCTCGTAAGCCTTCAACACCTCGATCTCCTTTTTGTCCAATTGGTCCAGGTGGTCCATAGTTACCGCCTCTACCCTATTAAAAAGTTTCGATTAATATGTCTTCAATATTCTACATTTAACTTACTCTTGATCCAGGCGGTCCGGGCAAACCTTTTTCGCCCTTAAAACCTATATCCCCAGGACTACCTTTCTCTCCACTAAAGCCGTGATCTCCTTTCATACCCATGTTACCCTTTTCACCGTCGTTTCCCCGATCACCACGTGGTCCAATATTTTCTGTTGGTTTTTCCCTCGATGGTTGTAGGCCTGTTACACCTTTGTCGCCCTTATCACCTTTATCGCCAGGTGGTCCTGGAGGTCCTGCACTAACAACACATGATAGGCCCTTTTCACCTTTAGGTCCAACATCTCCTTTGATACCCGCAAAACCTGGCCTACAGTCATTTCCTTGAGGGCCTCGTGGTCCTACTTCACCGGGTGGCCCAGGTGTTCCTGACCGACCTTCAAAACCCGGTTCACCCTTTTGACCTTTTAGATATGTATCGGAATATTCTGCTGCTTCACCTTTATCACCCTTTAATCCAGATATTCCAGGGTAGCCCCTAGGTCCAGCAACACCGGGTAAACCCGGTAAACCACTGAGCCCATCAGTACCATTGCATCCATCTATGCCAGGAATACCAGGCGCTCCAGCATTTCCAAGAATTCCTGGTAAACCTGGTATTCCAGGAAAACCAGGTATTCCAGCTTTGCCATGATCTCCTTTCGGTCCCCTTGGTCCACTTGGACCTGGATCGCCTTTTGTTCCCTTTGCTCCAGGCAAACCTTCAGAGCCGGTAAATCCTTGTACACCTTTCGGTCCAGGTAAACCTGATAAACCAGGAAGTCCTCTATTGCCTTTTTCAGCAAAACATTTCGGTATACAACATCCAGAACCTTTGCAATTTCTTGTTTGATTTCCATCTGTTTGTGATCTTACGGTATCAATAATGTCGTAGCTATTATCGATCGGCGGTAGTGGCCGTTCATATTCTCTGTCCGGATCGGGTCGATTAAAAAGTCCTACACCTCCGCCACTAGCATCATTCCAAAATTGCTGAAAATATTAAACAGATTTATTCAAAAACAGTTTTGTGTACCAGACGAAAGGGTATACCGCTGAAGCCTCAAATATACAACATAACAATACAACGGTGACTGTTGATAATCTGAAAAGAAAAGAAAAAAATTAATTTAATATTCATAGTTCAACAATTTAAGAAGTTTACGTATTTTTGTATATTTTTGAAAAAGAAACAGGAAATAAACCTTTGGACAGAAAGAGGGTAAACGTTTTTCTCAAAAATTGTATTTTTTATATATTTGTAAATGTAGGCGTAAACGCCAACACAGTAAAATCTCAGTTCAGAGATTTTACAATTAAAGATTTTTGATGATTGTTTGTAAGAATCCAGATGTGTCTAAAGTATTTCTAGACCTCCTTTGTTATCGGCTGCAGGAGCTGTGCCATTTTTATGTTTCTTATATTACTGATAGTGATTTGGAATTGAAAAATCTAGCTCTATCGGTATTTGAGACTATGCTGTTTCACTATAACTAACTAAACATATATTTATGTAGGAAATCATATGAGTTTTTTTATATTTAAGAAGTAACAAATCGTCTTCCTTTTTTTTGTTGATGTAAAAAGTGCCTTTTTCACGTATTCAACTTTACTAACTAAATTACATTTTTATTTAAATTAAGCCAAACTACCGGATATCCACAAATAAAAGTTTTTAATAAGCTGAGCTGACAAAGGATGTATTTACTCCAATGTGAATTTAAATACACAGATTTTCTACTAAAATATTTTGTAAACGAAACGCGAAGAATTATGTTCATCTGCAGATCTAAATATTCATAGTAGTGATAATGTTTGGTAAAGATTTCCTAAATATTCCATATAAAAATCAATAAGCAATTTCTTTTAAGGATGCCACATCCCAGAGACAGCATAAATGTATTGAATTATAAATATAAAACAATGTATAATGTACCTACACAAAATCATTAAAAGAATGGGAATTTGTTGATCATCGATGTGTTATTGAGATTGCTGAAGTAAGAGGTTAGTTTCTTAAATTTTTTTGTTAATATTATTATTTTAATTAAATTAAATGAAATAGAGAATTTCTAGTATATAATATCTATTTATACCTTTCTTATATGTAGTTTAAATTTTCCTTTAATATTTACTAAATTTAAATTAAAAATTAAATTATAGGTACTTACTTTACTTACTAATTGAATTATTGTCATATAAACCCAAAACACCAACATGAAATCCTCTGAAGAAATTGTTTTATGTCACAAAAAACAAACAAAAATCCCTTTCAAGGTTAATTAATTAGTTATTTATAAAATTAGATTGATGAATTTTTACATTATTATTTTATTGCATACACACTTTAAGTTCGCTAAAGTGAATTTATAGAATTTTACGACTGCTTCACTCATTTTGTAAGCATTTTCGGCATGACCTAATTTTGTACAAACATGTACACGTACATTCCATATAAATTCATATTACATTCCTTACATTCATATTGACAATTTAAGACTTTAAAGTTCAAAAGCTAATTTTTACATATTCTTTCAATTTATTATTAAACACACTTTCATTTCTTTCATACATAATTTTTACAGACAATTCATTAAAACTTTCAAAAATTTAAGATTGACTCTAAATAAAGGAGAGTTAATTTTATGAATACTAACAATCCTTTTTATTGAAACAAATTTATATTGCCTAAACTTACATTATACAAGTTGAAGAGAATTCTAGATAGTGGAGACCGGGGTGTTGTCACACGGGGTAATATGTATTTTTCATTTTCTTCCTCATATGTGCGTATTGTGTGAAAATGTAGTTACTACATTTTATTCGCCGCGTTATTTTACGTATAATTCATTTGTTTTTTAGTTCATCTGGAAAAGTGTCTCGCGCAGACGCAATAAAACTTGATTTTAATACCAGTTAGTAATTTTTTTTTACTAATTTGTTTATAAAAAGTTTATTTGAGTAGATAATTTATTATGGGTTAGTTTAAAAGATTACTTGTTTCATTAGTAATGTTATAAAATATAATTTACTAAAATAGTAATTTTTTCTTTTTGAGGGCCTGTCACGGTAATAAGTCACAAACTCTTTTGGAGCGAAATGTCACTGTGAAAGTGACTGAGTTAGTCTTACTTATAGAATAAAATTAGTAAAGAGCCCTCTTTAGAAGCACTTAGCATATTTTCAGTTGTAATCACTAAACTTACCTGTTTTTATTATATTCTTGGAATCGATGCTTATTTTCTCTCTTAATAATTTTTATTTATTTATAAAAAAGCCAACATTGGCTCGTTACTGGCAAAAGGCTTGTTACTACTCTTTTTACTCTATATTGGTGTTATACTTACATAACATGTTCATTTTGTAAGAATTTTGGTTTTCTCTCGACTGCCTTAATAGCCGACAAATTTTAAAAAAAGGGGAAAAGAAAACCGAAGCGATCTGTAGATGAGTTTGTTTTTTTAAATAAATATATTTTTTTTATACACATAAACTCACCCGATCGCCTATAAACCCACCTAAATCCCACATCCCATTAGTTCCTTTAAAAACCACCGGCGTGAGAAACGAGCGGAAAAAGAGAAAAAGAAAAAGGAGGGAGAAGCGTGGAGGCAGGCAAGAAAGAAAGACGTGCGAGGGTTTTTGAGTTTTTGGAGATAGGCGAGATTTTTTGTTATTTTTTGTGTTACGGAGTTTTTTTTTGTGGAATAAAATAAATACGGATTAAGAAGTTATAGTTAAGAAAAATGAGGAAAAAGAAGAGTGAACATTTAAGTGAAAGAAAGAAGTGAAAGGGATAATAGTGCGAGCGCCCGAACGTGGCCGCGCCACAAAAGTTCTGTATTAAAGGTATTCGGCGGCAATCAACCCAAAAACTCCCCATCGGATCCCTGAACGGAGCACCCTTCGCCTACAGGTCGCTACGGTAAGTACGTTCCGTAAATTCCAAGCAATATATATTTACGCGTTTTTTTTCCTCGCCGCAATCACTGGCCCGGTGTAAGGGACCAGGCGACTACATTTTTATATTGTCGAGGGAAAACCAAAGGGACAAAACCTAAAAGCTTACAATTTAAAATATATTTGTTTTAAAAACACAGTTTTTTAACATTTAGAGTAAAATATATATAATATATACTATATAATATTTTTCATATTATTCTTGTGACATTTGCCACCCCCCCTCCGTATGGTGTGACATTTTACTCGGGTCTCTGTATAGAGACCAACATAAAATTAAATATATTTCAATGAATTTAAGATCAAACTGAATTTAAAATGTCAATCCATAGCTAATCAAAAAAAAGTGTGACAACCTCTCCGGCCTCCCCTACTTTATATGAAAATAAGATATGATTTTAATTTACGATTCTCGACTCATCTCGGAAATTTATTCATAATATCAAATGCACAATAAACCCAACCTATCTATATCAATATAATAACAACTATTACTAAAAAAAAACTTTATCTACTACTTATTAATCTAACTAACATCCTAAAAAGAGGAAAAAGTTTAATAGAGTAGTATTTAAAAAAAATTCCTACCTCTACAACAAATAATAAATAATAAAAAATTGCATAACAGCATAATTTATTGAGAATTTATATAATTAAAATTAACGACTCTATTTTTTTTAAAATCCACCACTTATAAAATTCCTTGTTTCTTGTATCGATTTTTAAGATAGAACAGTAAAAAATTCCGAAGAAGGCCAAAAAGTACTACAACTACAACGAATGTTTTTTGTATTCATCCATTTTGATATATTTTTTGCCTAAGCAAACTGAGGTCGCCAGTAAAAAACTAAGCCCATTAAAACTAGATTACAATGACCTAAGTGATCAATTATTATTTTTACCAAATATATTGCTAATCACAGATCACACCAGACCTCAAAAACAAACTAGTCCTGCTATTAATAAATTCGTCTAGTTCCAAATCACTGAATCACACCTAATTCAAAAATCAATGAAAACCCAGGTCTACAGAAATAGAAAATCGTGTAATGGACAAAATATAAAAAAAAAAAAAACTTGATGAGAAATCATTCATACACCAGAATCTCTTCACAACTAAATTGCCGTTTTTGAAAAACTTCCGTTGATAAAGCTGTTTGATTCCAATTAATAGTTTTGTGGTAATGAAAGTCTTTTTTAAAATAAATTTTAAGGTTCTTGCACCATCCATTGTAATACTCCTAGTATTTAAAATTGTCCAACAAAAAATATAAAAAACACAAAATTACAATACTTTCAAACTTTTAGCTCTATGCGAATATAAAATTAGCCTATTTTCAGTTTTAGATAGAATATCTTAAATATTCTACTACTGTCTTTACGCGATCACTGAAAAATCTTACGACTCTTACGAATGGGGGATAATTTTGCCTATATTACGATTTTATGGAATTTCAACATTTATAAAATATTTAATTCTAAAATTTTGAAAACTTAATTTTTTTTTCTTCGATATAACCTCTAGTTTTATATCAAATGTCTCAATTATATTAAATCGAATTCAATTGAATTTGCAGAAACTTGATTTGGTTAATTTTTGCATGATTTGCGTTACCTGAAGAATTTAAAAGTCTTTTTTTGCACTGTTATTTGATAATTTTTTGTTCAGTTTATAATATTTATTCGAATTTTGATCGATAAAATTCCTTACAAAGAATTTTTTTTTAAATTAAAGAAAATACAGAAATAAACTGATCAAACTAAAAATAGCCGATACATTTCAATTATATTTGTAATGTGTGGAAATCTATCTGTTCAATTCTCCTATTGAAGTACCAAGGAAATACGATATTAACTAAACCGTACAACACACAATAATAGCTTTTTCGACTAAATTTTGTTTTAGATAAATAAACAAAAAGAAAAAAGTTTTCTTTACTTTGTTCCAAGAAATTTTCATAATTTATTTATCATTTTTGTTGCTTATTAAAAAATAGGCCACAATAAATAATCGAAACGGAAAACACTTTATTTTAAAAACGATCGTGATCGTACTATGGCATGATCTTTTGCACATAACTTTAATTAAAGCACTCACCGTTTTTGTGGGGTGCCCATGGCTCCCCAGGCCACTGAAGGCCTTATTCACCAAATATTCCAACTGCGATCGTCAATGGAGGGGGCGATCACTGAGCCCCAAATAAGGGAAAACAATTCACACTTAACTTAAATAAAATTTACAAAAAAAAGTCGTTCAAAAATCGATCGTTAAAATTTGTTTTTTTTTATTATAAATATATCTATATCTATATATATATATATATATATATAATATATATGTATATGAAAACCAGTTAAAATCAAAACTTAAAAAAAACGGATATATTAGAAAAAAATAACACTCGCGAAACTCTGCCCGTTTATTTCCACCATGCAAGCAACGGCTTTCGATCTTACACGATGTATAGTTTCTAGTGTACTGATCGCAGATTTAAAATTGAACTTTCCTGCTGCCATCCCGAGGATACGGGGAAGTACGGGAATATGTGGGGTAAACATTAAACACGTGTAGTATATGGATGCGGGACGTTGAGCGGTGTGGTGGATAACATTGCTGCATGAAAATGAATTCACATCTCGGCATGGATTTAGTAACGTTCTGAACATTGTCGGTTGTCGATGCGATCGAATATTTTTATAATATTTTCATTGGCTAGTAATAGTATAGCGTATAGAATAGTTTTTCACGATTTTTGTTTATGTTTATAGATATTAGTTGAACGGTTCGTTTCAATAATTTAATCATTTTTTTAAAAACCATTTTCATGACATTTAAGGAGCATTTTCTTTTGTATTAAACTGAGTGAGTGTTTAATAAAATGAAAGCGTCCACAGGCCCCATATTGGGCCTGGGGAAAATGGGTACATCAAGAACATTGTATATTTTTGGATTTACTGTTGTGTTATTAAATTTTTTGGATCGATCACAGGCTGTGGTAAGTTTCATTTTTCAAGATAGTGATTTTAGAAATAGGACTTGGAAATTAATTTTTGATCAACAAAATTTGAAAAAAGGAAATTTTTTCGCCTAAAAAATATTTGATCGTCCAGCAATCCATTTTTAATTGCTAAAAGATAATCCGATTTTTTAAAATTCCTTTTGGAACCTACAATTTTTTAATTTAATGTGTCAGAGTTTATATTGGAAATAGTTTTGTTGTTAACTATTAATAGAATAAATGAAAATAATCGTACTTCCCCCATTCCCCACCCTGTTCTACTCTCCTAAAATCCGTTGTTTATTTTTATTACATAAATGTTTTAACACCTCCGTTTTTTTAATTTCATTTCAATTTCCAGATAAGGTTACTATAGTTATTGTAGATTTTAGCTACCTAAAAAATTCATTACTTGGTGATCAATTTTATTTTTGATAACAATTCTTTTATTTGTGATTTTTCCTGACCAACCATTTTTTTTACATATGCATATTGTTTTATTATAGGCGATAAAAATTATATAATTGCAAACCCACAATGGAAGATCATACTTGTAATAATAATACATTCCTGTTAATTAACTGTTGATATTAAAACGGCCCACTTTTATCCTGTAATTATAGTAATTAAAACTATTAGCAACTGGTTATTGCAATAAGAATGGTTTTAGTTTAATAATGCCTTAATTTATGATAGGCATATGGTAACTATTTGCTATACCAATAATGGTATTGGTCTATCCTACAGACATTTCACAAAAATCCAATTCATAAATTTCTTCAAACATTTTCCATTGCATCGGTCACACGCTTCAATTAACCGATGACATGGTGTAAAAAGGCCAAATAAAAGCATCCCTTACATGCCTCGTATAGGGTCGGTGTCAAATTGTCACCCTAACTAATCTCTTTTATTGTATAAGGTTAAAAATGTGATCTTGTTGATGGTAACCAGATCAGTCGAGTCGATTCATGTTTCGAGTATATTATTTGCAATAATATATTTATGACCTATTATACGAAAACGCTTAGGTGTGTGACAAGAGAGATTTATTGATAGAAACAGCTGCAATTAGTTTATCCAAAATAATTTTATATTTAGGTTAAACACATAAAGTGTTGTGATTGAATACAATAACTACCATAGGAATTTTAAATGAAGATACATTTTTATGGAATGTTTGATGACTTACACTGATTCCAAAGCAACTATTTTTAGTTGTTCCTATTCAAAAATCAAATTTGGTTTAGTCTATTTAATTTTTAATAGTTATAAACCTTTCCTTTTTTGTATTTAAACCAAAGACTTCTCTTTTTTCCTCCAAATTAATTAAAAATTGACTTGAATTAAACTAAACTACAAAAATGAATATTTTTTACTAAAACTATATTGATAAAATCATGTGTAGATTCACTGTGATGCCATTTATGTTACAGATTGATGTATGTATGCATCTTTAAGGTATTAAATATTTATAATTTCGTCACTTTTTCTATATTGTTTGATTCAGTTGCTTGCAAGAAAGTTCTTTGTTGTAAAACTAAGTTGATTCTTAAATCTTTTAATTGTGAATTTTAGTTCCTTACCATTCACAACTTTATACCTAACTGCTTTCTTTATTAAATTAAATATATACTTATTTAAGATTATAGGAAACACTACTACAAAAATTGTACTTAAATTAAAAATCTTTAGTTCATTCAGAAATATATTTATTATACTAATGTTATTGCAGAGCCTTAAAGATTACCCAAAAAAAAAAATTAATAAGATTTCATAAGAAAATTGATACTAGAAATGGGAACAGTAGATTTGCTGTGTTATCATAATGTCATTAATGTGCTACGAATATCATGAATGTTTTTGATATTTAACAATTTTTTTTTTTTATATTTAGTTTAGTAATTAGGTTATTTTTTTGAAATGAATGAAAATTATATTTTGAATAGGTCATTTGATTAGAAAAATACCTAAAAATAACATTTTTGCTTATAAGTTCAAAATATTTATCAGTTATGTTTATCTGGTACATTTTTACTTATATACAGTCATAAACTCACGTAATACAGTGGACTATGAATAGGAAAAATTAGGAAATAAAACTAAATTAAGTCGGCAACAAAAAATAATTACTGTTCTATCGCAATTTTGTACAATAATGGAAAATAGTTTAGGATTAAAAAAAAAAGAAAAATTGATAATCTTCTTGAACCGTATCAATGATAATAGTATGACCTACAAAACTACATAGATTTCCGAGAGGGAAACTATAGAAAGTATTTTAAATTCAAAAAATTTCAAAGGTGGGAAAACATCTACATCTAAGTAGATTTATTATTAGTATTTTTTATTACATCACACAGAAATTACAAAAAAAAAAATATCGAGACCGCTTGCCTAATATTACATTGCACATTATAAGCCTTCGTGAATTATTATTGACACCATTTGAGTTGTCATAAATTGATTTTTCATAATAAATCCTATTGACCATAACTTCATATTTGGAATTTTTCAAAATATTAATAAAATGGAAGACTCGCTCGCAAATTTTATCTTCTTCAAATGTTTGTCTAAAAAAATTTCTTCTCCAAGTTTATTGTTTACTTGTGTGGCAAAAATAAGGTAATTGTAACTAAATAAATTTTTTTTCTTTTTTAAAAACTGAACTGGCGACAATGTTGCAAATTCTAAGTTCAAAAATTAATTATTATTTAATATCAACACGAGAGAGCAAACGGTTTTCTTTCCAACAAATGATAAAATGTTATGGTTTTTTTTTTTTGCAAGTAAAATAATCAAGAGGAAACGATTATGAGTTTTTATTTCATATCAAAAGGCGGAAAAATGGATTGTGGAAGTGTTGAGCAAAAAGTTTGCATCATTGCCGAAAATAAATTAAATTTTTATCAAGTTTTGCTGAGTTTTGATGTATTTATAGTCAGTTCTTTTGAATAAAATTGTAGCTTTTCTCTGTTTTTTAATGTATTCTATAAAAAATATATTTTAACTGATTTGAATTGACTTACCAAATATGTATATCAAAAAAGTTTAATCAAAGGGCAAGTAGGTTATATTAACATTAAAATAATTAAGATCATATAATGTGATTTGTCTCAAAAATAAGTATTTTTTTTTGTATGTGTGTTAAATTACGTAACACAGTGATAATCTAATTTTTGTGGTCTGAGAATAAACTTCTTTTTTTCTGGCCACTTACTCGGTTTTGTTGGGCCAAGGTTACACTACATTTATGTAACACAATTTACAAATAGAAATTGTGTGCCCTTTTTGGCCTAATTTGTCTTATCTTTATTAAGCTACAAATAACAAAATTAAAATTCTTAACTTTTACTAGTTATGTATAAAAGAAGTTCGTCAAAATTTTATATTATTTCATTTTTGTATATACAGGTGTTTCTCGTATAAGGAGGTTAGGTATAAGGTAATAAGGAGGTTAGGTTCCACAAAAATGCGTTATACAAGGAAACCCATAAAAAAGTAGGGTTACAAACAAAATCTAATAAGAACGCTATTTTTTCAATTATAAAAAAAAATTCAACTCCAAATACTACACCGACACAATTCTGTGGCCAAATATAATAGTGGCTTATCTTATCTTTTCTTATAAATTGCAAGTTTTCAGTAGAGCAGTTATACTATGTATATTTCGACCCGTCTTGAAGAAAAGCTTAAATGCAATTACAATAAGTTTTTTTTCTCGATTGAAAACTAATTTTTGACTTAAAACCACTTAAACTTTTGGTCATACTCTTTTTAAAGAAAATATTTATTTCAGCTAAATAAACTAACTTTTATTATTAATTAAAATACTTACATATGTATTCTATCTCAAATGAAAAAAATAATAATTATAAATTTCAAGACCGCGTTATACGAATAAGCAACCTATTATATAAGGGACGTCCGTAATTTAAAAAACGCGTTACACGGAGGACACATGTATTTAAGTTAGTTTTTACACCCTTATTTAAAAAAAAACTTCTTTTTGAGAATTAATCGATACCAAATTTTACTGTTCATACTCCAGCTTCCTGTTTAATTTTTAGTTACTTAACAAGCCAAACTCAGTCCATTTCTGTAAGTAGTTTTTTGTCTGGATTTCATAGAACAGTTTCAATTAATTTCACCTTATTAAAAAATAATCATCGCATCAATCTCGATAATAATAAATAATATGAAAAGAGATTGAATAACCTCACATCGTTTGCAATGAGTATAAGAAACCTGAATAAAAGGTCTTCATTTGAATGCTTCATTAATCGTCATTCTTAATGTTGTAAATCGCTTATGGAGGTTTGTTCAAATAGCATTTTCTTCAATTCGGTAATTTAATTAATTTTTTTCGCACATTTAATCAGTATTTATGAACAGTTCATGTGGTAATATACTTAGCTTGTTTTTTTTGTCTTTGCCTAAATATCTATTTCGTAAAAATTCTTCTGTGTATTATTCTTGATTGTTAATTCGTAATTCATAAGAATCTAAGTTGCTTTATTGCTAATCCTCCCCATTAGAATGTTCTATGTCAGGTGTATTCCTGTATTATCACAAGTATAGTTGTCACCAAAACAAATTTCAATCCAAATACCTACACCTACACTACAATAATACATAATACTTCTCAATTGCAATATAAATAATTAATCAAAATGTTTTCTATGCAAATTCATAAACGAGATTATACTACGACAAATTGAAATGAATTTATTGTCTTTTTTTCATTGTATTCAGGCAGGCCAGCAGCAAGCACGACTTGCTTTACTATACTTTTATTTAAAAAAAAAAAATCTGCTTCCCGCCTTGTTGTTCCCGGATGCCGCAAATGCATTTATGATAAGATTTTTTTCGTTGCTCTTTCATTAAGAATTATTACAATAAATTTATTCTACAAATTCGTATATTATAATATTTACTGTAACATCATAACGAATGCATAACGACATTAATGTCATTTATTAATTACGAGTAGAAAAATGAAATCATATCAGGTCTGTCTCTCATAATAATGTAATGACCAGACAGACTATTAGCAAGATACTGAATTTAAATTTTTTTTTATATAATAAATGGCACGCGTTTTGTATATTTTAAGATCTTTTTGTTTCAGATAAATGACATAAAAATTCTAAATATTTTATAAAGAGTTTGTTTTTTGAAAATCTATTGATATGAGTATGAGAGTATATGACATTAATGGCAATAAACTCATTTAAGTGATAAGTTGTTAGATTACTATTTCGTTTTAAGCCAGTAATTAGGAAAATGTGTTACATTTATTCCAATTTAGCGTTAGAAAAATATCTGGAAAAAATATCTCTTGTAGTAGCACCAAAAAAAGTCGAGCCTTTTACCAAAAATCATTGATATACATTATACACTCAAAATGTAAAATATATTCGTCATTAACTAAAATTTGTGAGAAAGCCCCCTACCCCTACGCCTACTATATAATTCTGTAGCTTCTTATTGATCGTTCCTTTGTTAGGTAAACAATTCCTTTCCATAAAGTTTCCATTATACAATAAAATATTTTCGTTTCGATTTAGTGTTTGTATGGACGCTGAAGGGGTAAATAATATTAATCCTTTTTTAATTCAAATGGCTTTCAAGATCCAAATGGCTCATATGATGTGGTCGCTGCCTTTGGAGTGAGAGGTCCCGGGTTTAAGCCCGACTGGAAATGAAACATCAAGTGTTTTTCTCTGGTATGTTGATTTGAATCTGGTATGCTGCATTTTTCCACAATAAAATTACCTCATGTCAGTTAAGATAAAATGTCTAATGGGTCCATCTATCGAGCCCTAGGGTGCTCTAGGGCGTTCGCTTTCTCTCATAATAATTAAACTAAATTAGGTGGAGAATTTAAAGAGACAGTTTTTAAAAATGTCTTTTCGCATAAATTAAAAATTTTTCAAACCCAAATTGTAAAGTCCAATCAACAAATCAGTAGCATAAGGTCAGACAGCCAATTTAATTTCTGAATTGTACATACACAATTAAAAGTTGAAACGCGACATTTAAAAGATACCTGCTTGATATTGGTCATTTGAAAGGTAAATCAACTACTTACCTCCTCCAATATGTATATGTATATACTATGTATAAAACCAGTCGACTAATTATTATCACGTAGTCTAGTTTAGTGTCGAAGTTAACCGTTGTTGTGGAAAATGCGATTATTTAGTGAAATAGTTTGGTGTGCAATTGGCATTTTGTCACAAATCTCAGTATCTCGGTGTGGTACAGTTGATGAAACAAATGTTTTTCGAAGAAATCAAAATTCAAGCACAGAAATGGATCAATGTATCCGAGTCTTGAAGCAAAATATTCAATATGAAATTGATACATTTCTACAGTATTTGGCAATGGCCGAACATTTTGCACAGACATCAATTAATCTATATGGTTTTGGAAAGTTTTTTTTGGACACAGCCATTAAGCAACGAGAACAAATAACAAAATTGTCTGAATATCTATTGGAACATCGGAAAATATCCGAAATAGGAAATTTGGTTGTGATAAATATTCCAAACAAAACTATTTGGCAAAATGGCAAGGAAGCATTTTATGATGCACTTGATGCGGAACATTTAATATCTGTTGGTTTTCATGATGTAATCAAAAAATGTGAAAACGACTATGTTCTCATGGACTATTTAGTGAATAATTTTTTGCAAGAACAACGTAAACGTCGAAGTGAATTGGTCAAAGAATTGTCAACGCTTAACCGAATCATCGAATCACATGGCCCATTGGCCGAGTCAAGATACGATAAAATGCTTATTCTGGAAAAATATATTTTATCTCATAATAAAGTGTAAAGACATATGTTTGTGAACATGTATAAGGAATTCATAAAATAAAACCATTATTATTAAATACTTTTTGTTGTTGCTACATTTTAGCTAACGAATTTACGATACATTAAATAAAACACAACTCAAACGTCTCTATGCATTTCTATGTTCTATTTAATATGTAACTAATCCCATTCTAATATTAATTTACGTCTGCAGAAATAATGAAAATGAAAATGAAAATGTTCCTCTCACTATTTCCTAGATTTTATTTATATATTTAGAATTTATTGTTAATTTTGTATATTGCATTAAGTATTAAGTGTGTATATGTAAACCATTGAACTCTAAATTTGTGTCGCATATAACAATATTTTTATCGTCGTTATTCATATTTTATTTCCTCCTCGAACAGCTAGAGCTATTAAACCTTTTTCTTTTTATTGATGTGTTTGTCTTGTTTGTTGTTTGTTGCAAGTTGCAGTTCAGTATATTTATATTTGTGACATGTCATAAGTTTTTTTCACTTTTATATTGTTGCTTTTTGTGTTTTTGTTTTTTTTAACAAAGTGCTGCCAAAGGTCATATTGCGCTTCCACTCCTAAAAATATATACAATGACATACCAAAGAGGAGAAAACTTCCAAGGGTTATAATATTAATAATCGTCCACATAAATATAATACTAAATTGTTGTTCGTCTCACTTACGCAGTTATCCTATATAGCATCAAAGTTTAAACCATGTAAATTATGTAAATGATTTTACCGGTGAACCATAAGTTCAGCTGTTTCTGTTAATCATAATGGACTCGATTCACTGATGAAGACAAAAACTAATATGTTGATGGGAATATGGCGTAGAATTGCATCATTTTTTGTTTTTATAAACTAAATTTTCGTACAATCCAATAGTACCTAAGTAAATTATTTAAATATAAATTTAAATTAAAAATTTTTATCTCCATACAAACAAAAAAATTGTACAAAAATTAAAAATTTCAAAAAATATACTTCAGCGGTTAAACTAAAGTAACATATCCATCTGGAGCATGAAAATACACATTTAGTATATGGTTTGGAGAAAAATAAAAAAAATGATGAGCATATACTTAGTTCATTTTTATATATATGTTTATAATAATAATATGCGGCTTAAATTTTTGTGTTTGTTAAAAAAGTTATAATTAGCGCAACAAAAAAAAAAATTAAAGGAAAAACATTGATTTAAATTGAGATTATTTATGTAGCGGATCTCCAATGTATAATATGGTAAAAGTATGGATCCACTACTGATGATGATACTAAGAAGTTAATGGTGTATTAGGCATGTGAAACCTAAATAATGTTGAACATAAATTTAACTTGTAAAGGTCGGTATATGTATTGCATTTGGTTTATTTTTGTGATAGATAATTTGTAGATAATTCGAAGGTGTTCTAGTCAATTATTGTTTGAATGTAATGAAAGATTATGAATGGCGTGAGTAGTGTACCAGTTTGAATGCAATTTATATAGATTATACTATAGATAATACTGACAAATAGCCGTTTGCTTATTAGCTAATTTAGTAGTAATAATAAATTTAATTAACCAAACAAACTTCATGAAATTCACAAAAATAGTTTTTTTTGTGTGTGAATATTTTGTAGGTGGCATATTTGTTTACACACCAAAATGTTTAAATTCAATCTACTACGAGTGTATAAAAGTAGTAAACGTAAATATAATTGCGTAAAAACGCAAACATTTTCTTTTTCTGCAAACATATGGAAAATAACTATAAAATTTCATCAGATCACAAATTCTAATTAAAATAATTTCTTTAAAGCTGGCAAAGAACACCTAAACCGAAACGCTATTATGCTGTCATCATCCGAATAACTAAAAATATTTTTGATTTGTTTATATTTCTGTTCGAAAATACATATTTGATGTTAAAAAAAGGGACTTCCTTTATGTAAATTTTTTCGTAGCTCTCATTCCGAAAAACAAAAACCAAATATTCAAAATTTGTTAGACAAGTAAAATTGTTCTTTAAAAAAAAATCTTATTTAAATATCCCTTCATGTTCAAATTTTTTTGACGTCTCTTAATAAATATACAGGCGTTCCCTCTTATAGTGCGGTACTTCTGTATAACGTGCGGTTTCACTATAACGCGGTTTTGAAATTGCGGTCGTCCCTTGTACAATGCGGTTAAAGTTTCGTATAACGCGGTCTTGAATTTTTTTTTTTTTATAATTGAATTTTTTATATTTGGAACGTAACCCTATATTTTTTTTGGGTTTCTTGTCTTGTATAACGCAGCATTTTTGTGGAACCTAACCTCCGCATTATACAAGGGACGCCTGTAAATATTTTAAATAAAAGACATAAGAATGAGATGTACATATAATGTAATATTTGTCCCCGTTCAAAAACGATTAAAGTAATTAAATTAATTAATTTGCTATGCTAGAAAATTTTGTACATAATCAACATTCTACTAGACTTAACTATACTTTTAATAGATAAAATAATAAACAATTCCTTCATCAATACAAAAGAGAGCAAAACACAGTTCAATACACTTTTTGCTTATTTTATTAGTTTTTTTTTCTTTGTTTTTGTTTCGATTTATTCAACTGAATGGAATATTTTTGTAACGCACGTGACTCTGAATCAGTTTAAAAATCATATAATCTCAATCAAAATGTTTTACAAACAATATCGTTTTTCAATGAATGAAATGCAGATAAGTGCATTGCAAGTTGCAAGTTTCCATATAAAGTAAAATAACATAATTTTCAATCAGGTGGGCAATGGACATCCAAGTTTTCGACTTTACCTGATACTTGAATAAAAGTGATAATATGAGAGACATTTTTCATAAACAGCAGTTATATTAAAACAAAAATTATTTAACAATGTCAAATCCAGTAGTTGGTACTAAAATTGGAGTCATTTGGCAAAGTTAAAAATAATTTCCATATATTAAATACTTAAAAAAAAAATCTTAAATCATTAATTTTCTAATTAACAAAAGCCAAACCTTTAATTTAGAATAAACAAACAAATCAACGCCATGAAATTGCATCTCATGATGCATTTTACACCACAGTCATAACATAATTAAATGTAGGTACATACCGAGTACAGAACGCAATGCACCAGCTCTTTTTCCCCTTCTAATCTCTAATGTGTGAACGATGCAATGTTTATGCGCATGTTCTTATGCTAGTAATTTATACAAAATGTGGTATGCACTGCACTTGTTGAAATTAGGCCAACATAATTTTTTTTTCTTTTCTTTTTTGATGAAAGGAAATGAAATTCAAAAATATGTTTCGGAAATATTTTTTTTTTTTTTGTTTCTTTTTGTTTTTAATTCTGGGATACTATTTGGTGGCCCATTCATTTAATTTTCTCTGGGAAATATTCAGATTTTATATGTCAGTTCAACAATGTGTTGATGGACAACTATTTGTTAAATTAATAAAAAAAAACAGAACATGGTTAAAGGTTTTGTCAAAAAATGTCTAGTGATGATATATTGAATATATTAAATAAAAATAATAAAACAATAAATTATAGTCACAATAAAATTATTTATTAATGAGGAGATAGAAATTTAACTTTGGTTATCAAATTCAATTAATATTTAAAAGAACATTTATGTATCCTAATCTTAACTAATTTAAGTAATTGTAAGAAGCTTTCTGATATAAGAAATTTAAATATTTCCGCCTTTAAAAAATTCAAACTTCGTAGGTATTTTTACAAAACTTTTGGCTATTACTTTTAGGGGATTTTTAACCAACAAAAATTTTAACTGAAAAAGATCTTTTTGAAAAATATAGTTTATTGCACAACATCTTACACAACAGAATTTCAACTTTGACATGAAAGTCATAACGTTTAACTATTCTATTTATCTTTAGATTGATTGATTTGAGAGAGGTTGGTCCTTATAGTCCCATAGCACCACGATCTTTATAGATCGATTGTACTGTAGATCTGGTTTCCAAACCATCCAATATATGGTGTTGATCTTGTTTAGGGAGGGATGTTATGATTTTTCTCGGTGAGGGAAAGAATGAGCCTGTATATTGGAGTTTGCTGGAGGCTATCTAGTTGTTGACATTCACAAAGAAGAAAGTATTCATCTTAAATATACACGTGTCGTCTGTGTAGATGTTTGTTAAGCCTGCAGTGACCAGTGAGAAACCAGTCAATTTTCAAGTTGAAAATTTTATTTGTCAATTTGTTAGAATAGTTTGATAGAAATTTCTTGGAATGTCTGCATCCATCATTTTTTTCCCAATTTACTTATGCTTCTTACACAATATATGCTTATTTCCCACCATATTATTATTTTTTTTTGCTATTTTATTTAAGTTCATTGTAATAATAGACTTTTTCGCCTTTCGGTAGAAGCCATTTTTTTATACGTATTTGTTAATGAAATTTGTCAAAATTTAAAATGACACACAGATGACGACAGGTCAAACAACATACAAAAAAAATAAAATATGAGTCACTCTTAGTATACATGTACTTGTACTTTATCATATAAAAAAAGCAATAATGTCGGCATAGGAAATGGATGAAAATGAACCATATCATAATTAAAACTTAAACTTAAAATAGATAAAACATGTGAATCTCATCTTTTATTCTAATTATTTTTGGATATGTAGAAAAAACCATTGGTAGAATTTTGTAATTAATACCTATACATTAAATTTGTCAAATACGTTGTAACGTACAATATTCTAACGTGTCAGATGACTCCGGTTGATCCTTATTTAGTTACGAGGCTAAGAGCATTTAACCGAGTTTTCTATATATTTAATTATTATATGTAAATATGTATACTCGTATGTATTCGGCATTCGGCCATTTTACAATATCTTTGACTATCTTCACTATTCATAGAGTCAATAATATTTAACATTACAAATAAATGTAACTTCTAGAAATCGCTAAATGCCTAAATAAAAATTGTTTACACTTTAAATATATACAAATTTACTGAAATCTCTTAAAATAATAAACATTTAATCTTTGTCTACTTGGATTAAAATTCAAAATCACTTATAATTATATACAAATACATATATAGTGAAGTAAAAGCTCTATGTGCAATTTTAAATTCAAATATCTCTGAACTTCATCTTCAATTGTGGCTTTATTATTATTATTTCAAAGACGAAGTGTTAATAATTGAAAACAGTAACAGAGTTTCTCTAAAGTGTCATGTTTTTATTAAGATGATGCCATTGCATAGTTGTTATAAATTGGTAGTACTACATATCTATCTATCTACTTATTTACTCTTATTCAAGGTATCTACATATTTAAAATTTCTTTTAATTTAAACATAGATAATTCCATAATTAAAATTTATTTAGAATTTAGCTAACGTTTAATGTTTACTGACATCACCATTCATTTTTAGTCATGTTTATTCACTTTTATTTCACAAGGATAATTTAAGAGAAAATTACTACTCTACTGTTTCCATCAAATAATAAAAAATATAGAATTTTAATAATTTTATTTCCGATTTTTTAATTAATTTTTAAATATCAGCAACATTTTGCGGTATTTTATTTTTCTTTTTTTTTGCAAAAATACCTATATAAAACATATAAGCATCATGTTACTAATGCCACAATAAATCAAAATAACCAACTGCTGCTGTTGTACGAATAAAACATTGATGATGTTCAAAGAAATGAAAGAAGTTGCCATTGCGCTTTTGGGAAACGTTTTATGATTCAGTTTGCACCGACAGTTATTTGAATTAACCAACAAAATTATCGTACAATTGAAATCTCAAATGGATCTTAACAGTACAGTATTAGTTTATAGTGCGGCCCGGATATTTAGTTAGAAATCTCTGACTCGAATCTGCCATTCCAACCATTCTCAGTGGTTTTTCTGTAAACTTCTTAAACAAACTCTTCTTTCATATTTTATATACATATGTACTTCACCATTTTCTACAGTCTCACATAAAACAAATAAATGAGGCATTATATGAACTAACTGGCAAACATGTAACATAAGAACCTAACATATTAGACATTCGAGTAGTCTCTTCTCTTCTACAGTTACTTACATACATATATGTTGTGACTGGCTATGGTTCTTATGTATTTAAAAAAATTGTAAAAGAAAACATATTCTTTTTAATTTTGCGGTTCCTCTGAACCAGTTTAAGGCGCTTAATCTTTTGCAGCATATTTTTTTTACTTTATTTTATTATGTTAAATTCGAGATATTTTATGCCGAAGCATATATAACATATAAGATGACGCGATGCATTTCAGCTGCGTTCTTTTAGCTAACATTTGATGGTGCAAAAAGTTTTTTTTTTTTTTTTTTGGAAACCTAATCGGCTGGAAGTTGATTATATGATTTACGTGCTGTTTGTAATTACAACAAACATTTTTGGTTAAGTTACCAGACATTGGGAGATCTAAGTTAAAAATTAAAAAATCGCAATAAAATTGTACGTTTAGTTGTTTAGATTCTTAGGGCAAATTTGCTGATTTTTAGAGTAGTAGGTTAGGTCCCGGGTTTTATGACCATTCATTGTTATTTTGTGCCGAACAAAAATATTTTTTTTGTAAATTATTACAAATAATTTTAATTGTAAAAAAGAGACATTTGATAGATTTGGAATTTATTTAATCACACCGTAGACATTATTTTTTGTAAAATGTATTACTCAAATTTTTTGTAATTTCCTTTAAACTCCTGCTAAAAATAGCAGCTGCCTAAATGTCTACACAATTTGTTGAAATATTGTCTTTCATTTAAAGATAATTTGTCCGATTGACAGTAAGTTTGTGTTTAGATAAACATTTTCTTAAAAATGAAATTTAATACTTACCATAAAATAATTAAGAAAATCTGTTTCAAATTTATCATCTCAAAGTGTAGCCGTGGGTTTGTCTATAAGTTTTAAAAGTACATTACATATGTATGGTACATATGTCTTATTCACAGCCTTCATTTATAAGATGCTAAATATAATTGCGGTCAATTTGTGATTTATTCTAAATTGTGTGAATTTAGAAAAGATGCAGAACAGTGTATTAATGCAACCGGAAACATTCAACTAGATCATAATTCGCACAAAAATATTGTGCAAATCAACCATGGACGTGTAGTATACAAATTTTATTCTTTTTTAATGAATTGAGGTTAAATTAAAACTTTTTAACACACAATGAGAACACAAATTAAATTGTGCTCTATATTACAAATGAATTGTTATCAGCAAAAAAAAAATGGTGCGATAAAATGTGATAAAAGAGTTAAATATTATTTTGTCCCTGCAATTGGAATTTTTTTATTTTTAGAAAAAAATCTTGAGGAAATGTTGTAATTGTTTTATGTTCTATGTACTATATTATGTGGGTGACAGGAATTGAGTTGATTCCGTTTTGCTATGATTATGGCAGAGCTAGTTGAATCAAATTTATAAATATATGGGGGGGGAATCACCGGCAAAATTATAATTTATAAAATTGTTGATAATATTTTCGATTGCATATATTTTGCAATTTATTTATTTAGGTTATCTGAATTCTTAAAATTTTTAATTTTTGCCAGTTCTTTATAGAAATTGTTAAAAGGCCGACCCCGATAAATTTGTAGACCGAATACTTCTGCAATGAAATGCAAATAACTTTCTTTATCATAACATATAACAATTCATAAGATGCAATTATGTTTCAGAATGGGAAAAATCACTAATAATTCCAATAAGTTCTATGACCTTTTATATTGTGCGAGCATTGTTCAATTTCAATAATAATCAATTGTGCATGTGCAATTGTTTTACAATCGATTATTATTTTTATTTTTAATCGAAAAGAAAATAAATTTTTTTCAATATTGTATTAACCATTCAATTAATGTTCAATTAATTAATTGTTTACATTACAAATATAAGAAAAAATATTAAATCTGCAAGTACTTGTAATGATACATAAAGTTGCATTTGTACTTTAAATTAAAGCATTTCTTGGTTGGTTTATTGAATTAAATTTTCCCGATTTTAACACATTGGCGGACAGCAGTATTTTTTTTATAAAAAGTAGCTGGACGCATTATAATTATTGTACAAATCTACAAATTAAACTTCTTACATATATGTATATGGATTAAATCTGTATAAAAGTTTCAACTTATAGGGACACACAAAAATCAACTTTAAATGACTTGTGATGTATTTCTCGACAGTAAGTCCCGACAGTCCCGACTGTTGTCCATAATAAATTGTGTAAATCTAAATGTAAATGGTATGAATTCTATTGCCGAAGGTTTCTTCTCTCAGAAATCCTCATTTTATTTTCGTCAACCTGTGTCATAGTCCACGTTTCTGATTCGTATGTTGCTACTGGCTGTATAAAAGTTTTCTATACTCTCATCTTAGTGGTTTTCGAAAGAAGTTTCAAATTAAGTATAAGTTAGCGTTCTGTATTCTGTCTGGTACTAGTGCTGTTTTGTTGTTGTTGTCACTTGATATAAGGTTTCTTAAATACTTGAATATTGTTAGACCTTCTAAGTTGTAATTCACTTTTTATTGTATCTTTTCTAAGAATAATAGGACGCCATGATTTTTGAGAAATAATTTTCATTATCAGCCATCAGAGTGCATTGGTTGTTAGATAGATAGAGAAATAACAAATGCCCACGGTATTTTATTAACCTATTATTTAATTTCATGCTTAAACTAATTTAGTGTGTCTACACAATTCTACATATCTTAAGTATATTATATAATTTATGCTGACAAAATCATTCCCGGTTAACTAACTCCACCATATAACAGATTAATCTTACAAATTATACTTAAGAAGTCTACTACATATTGCATAAAGTTTAATAAAACAATTACAATTTTAAGTAATTTTAGATTTAATATGAGATTTAGTGCAACTGAATGCATACACAAAAAATATGACACGTCGCGTAAACTGCTATTAATTTAATATTTTCAAGTAAATATTAAATTGCTGGTCAGACGTTTGTGATAAAAGGGGCAATGAAATTGTCTGTGAACAAACTAGAAAATATTTTTTTTTATCTTATTTATGTTGTTTATGGTGTCAAATGAATCAAAAATCATATACTGTAGATGTATGTTGTACAACCAGTAACATGATGCGATACTAGATGGCGTAGCCATTTGTTTTTTTTTTTAATTTGCGGAAAATGCAAAAAAAAAATCGCTGAACAATCTCAATCGTTCGGGACTGGCTCTACATAATATTCATACATAGATATGACCCGTCCTATGATCTCACAATAAAATGGTGTTACTTGCAATTTCCTACACTTCATCGCTGTTATTTTATTGTCATAAATGTGTAGGCTTCTTGTAATTTGAGATAAAATGCAAATATAATTTTTTTTTTTTTTTATAAAACAAAACTGCATAATATAGTAGTACAGTGTTCAGTGATGAGGTAGTATTAATATATACATAAATACATTATTATGTGTACGTTGCATTGTGTTAAGTAATTCATTTCTATAAATATATAAATGACACATAACATTTAATTTTCATATTGGAACAACAGGTCAAGTTGATTATGAATTTAAAGAAAAATTGAAACGTTCGAAAAAAAATCCTAATTTTCATATAAAGAGATTGGTTAAAGGCTTTGAAGTGATTGTAGATAAACACTATATTTAACCCTTCGTCGCGGGCGCACTTGATTTCTTAGGCACAGCCCTAATTCTAATAATAAGAATAAATTCAAATGTGCTCAAAATGTTTTTTTTGTTTACACTCATGTTCTTAAATTATTCCTTTCAAGATTCCTATGGTTATTGTTATTTATTTCACTTGAAGGCCGATATCTAAGGTCCAGTGGGTTTCATTTCAGAAATTTTGGCTTCAACGCAAAAGATAACAATTCTTTTAGTAATTAGGGATCAAAAAATAAATATGTTCCGGGGGGTTATTGGATTAATCCTATAATTGTATGTGAAGCAAGAATTTTTTACGCACATCTATGGAAATTAAAATATTCTAGCTTCGCCCTTCGCTCAAACAGGAGACTTAAGGTTGGTACAGTGATGTATGTTTTGCGTAAAACAACATGATCATTTCGGATTCCCTCCAATTATATAAACAACAAACGAACAAAAAAAAAAGAAGAAAAGAACAATTTCGCACCGAATAACTATGAATGAACTTTTTTGTTGTTGTCTACTTAACAAAATGAAACAGAAACTTTTATTGGCAATCAGCCACACGTGATTAAATACTTGGCATAGTATCAGAATATTTTTGAAAAATAAATTACTTTAATTATCATATTATTATTATAACATCCATGAGAAATCCAGCAAATTGTCTTTCAATATGATGTTCGTCAGAGTTAGAGGTGCGCACAGATGGTTTTAACTTTTAACGCATCACATATGGAACAACAAAGCCGTTTTTTTTATAATAAACTAGCTTGGAATAGGTTATTTTTAAAATTCTTAAAATAACATTAGATATATTTCCATAAGACAAGACAAGAAATAGTTTTTTTTAGATGAGAAAATAGTGAAAATATTGGTAATTGCCCGGCGAAGAATTTTATTGGAAGATTTCTAAATAATCGAATGTAACTAAATGGACTTTTCTTTAATTCATTTTTAAAAATATAGCAAATAAAGAAAGTTAGAATGACACTTTCCACGTCTGCGTCAAGTGTCGTCACCGCTCCAAATACGTGTACAAGTAAATATAATAATTACTAAATTCTGATGACTTTCCCTTGAACGTTAGTATGACTGCCCAGCCCATGGTATGTCATTAATATTCGGTATACTTGTCTGTCCATGGCTTTAGTTCTTTATCTGAAATGGCTATGTTCTATGTAAAGCAAATGTTTAGTGCTATTAATAAGTAATTCCCTTAGCAAAATAACAACTTTTTAGTTTTTTTAAGACGCTGTAAACTATTTTCGTTATTTTATAGAATACTACATGATGACCAACATATAAATCTGAATAAATAATTCAAAGAGAATATTTAAATTAAATTTTCTTAGAATTTATGATTTTTTCAAAACAAAAAAAAAACCAAAAAAATGTTTACAAGAAATCTTTAAACAATTCGTGCGCGCGTACTATTATTACACATATGTAGTACTGAAAATCTCTTAACTCATAATAAATTTTAATAAACATGAAGTTGTTCAGTGTGTAGTTTTTTTTTTAAATTTTCAATTCGCGGCCCTAATGCATATAAATCTAAAATATATTGTAGATATGTAGGATTGTAGGTAGATCTGTATAATAAAATTGCTGCCATTACATCATATCTGAAATCGGCATTTAACATGTTTATTTACACTTCAATGGCAGTGCAAATCGGGCACATCCCATTTGAGCCGCATTTAAACAAGAAGAAACTGATTCACATTTATGTTAAATAAGATGAATGAATATATCTACCAGATGTTTATGGTGTTTCCAAATGTTTTCCATATTAATTTTATATTTTCGTTGTTTTCTCACAAATCATTTATACAAACTATGGTTTCGAATAGCCGCTTAATTTCGCTATTATTTCAACTGTAATTTTTCGAAAATATTAATAATCAAAAATCGCAATCAATATTTGATAATTCAAATTTTGAGTATGAAAAAAAAAAATTAAATTAATTTTATATTTATAATGAACAAATACACACACACACTGACTTAAATAAAATATTAATGGTTTCTCGTGATGTTTTCTGTCAACATTGAAGATAGCTAGAACTCCCTATCTGGAATTCGCCGGAAATGTATATATTACAAAATAATCATTAAATTAACTCGATGAATAAGTTATAATAAAAAAAGACCATTTAATGGCAGACTCTTCCATTAATCTAATTTACGTAATCTTTTCGCAAAAATATTCATAAAAACCTTTGAACTTTTAGTGATAAATTTTTTTTTCTTTCCTTTTTTCAGTTCAAAATTCTGTTTTAAAAACGACAAAGTTATTTATGAATCTTATCAAAAATTCTTATTGGTTTCTTGTACTTATATATATGTATGTACATAATGTGTGTGCATAAAGGCTTATAATAATTTTTATTTAATTTTTTAACAATTTTTCAATTGATCAAAATTGAAAACCGTTAGGAATCATTCAAAATGTTGATAGTTTATTAAGCACAGTTGTCGCTTCTATAACACGGTAGGTATGTAGGTTTCAACATAATTCCGGGTTGTATGAGACTAATCTTATTGTAGCTGGGCTACCTGTACTCCTAGAGGAAGATCTCTATTGTTTTTGAAACAAATCAAACAAGGTATACCTCCTCTATACAATATTCATTTATATTTTATAGTCAGTTCAACAGACTATACTTTTTACGAGATAGATTTGTTCATATCTATAAATATGTCTTTTATTAAACATTTTATGTTCAAAACCTTACAAAGTTTCATTTTATTTTTTTTAATAATATATTTTGCCCTATGGCTATTTTAAATAACACAAAAACAAATTTATTACAGTGTTTAGATAAGAGTCCTTGCAACAATAAAAATTATAAATATCCTTATGGAAATAATATTAAATTCCCATCGCCGCCATGTTAATATTCAATGACTTGATCGAAAACTTTTAATATTAAATGTTCGAGCAATTTAATTCTTATACAAAAACAAAAGAGAACATAAACACAGAAAAGGGGGTGGAGGGGTTTATCTTATATTAAGATCTGGTAAAAAGGAATACATATTATAATTTTGCTGACAGCACACGATGCACAACATGATCTCAGACTAATTTACCACAACTAATTGGATATAATTCGATATGATCTTCATGTGAATTTAAGATTAAAAGGGACCGCGTTCAAAGATTGATTTTGTAATCTAGAAATGTATGTATAATGTGTATAGGAACGCTATTTACATGATATTAATTTGCATATTTATTGAATATAGATCAGTAGCTATGTATATAATTACGTAAATATTGATGTTTTGATTGTTTCTTATGTTTACTTATAGTATAGAAATGAATTCTATAAAAAACAATAAGTCTGCTTATGCTTTATTCTTTAATCTTCTTTTTGTTAAGACAAGAAAAAATCATGATCAACTTTGTCTTAATTGTACTCGATCCCTTAAAATCGTGTTTAGCTAGAGATTTTTACAAAAATTTGTTCCAACAATATTGTTGCATATAGCATATAGCCCCCCAGGAACGGGCGTCCTTCATAAAGGACATTCGGGTCCATGTTTTTCATTATTAATTCAATCACACAATCTTCACTAAAACCATATTTACATTAGTTAGTATTACAGTTTTTCAGACTTACATAATATCTATGATACCATGTAGATTAAGTAGTTCCAGTTATTACTTGCTTCCATAACAGCTGTATCATTTAATTGACCCCACAAGTACCCCACACATTAAAAAAAAAACCATCCATTCATAAATACTTTATCGTCCGTCGGTTTACATCAAACAACAATAATAAACCCATTAATTATGATGGTGAATAAAAGGCGATAAACTCTCCATATACTCTTTACATAAATTTCATTTTCCAGCATCGATGAAAAGAAAATTCGACTCAGTACTCGTATTAACTTAACAATAAATTTATGTTGAATTTGCAATTCTATTATAATGCGGAATGTCTATCTGTTTATTGTATTAAATTGAAATTAAATGAAGAGTATGGTGCTCTTGCATATACATATATATATATGTATGTTATACCTACTTATGTACAATTGTACATATGCATAATATAAATAAATGCAGAAGACAATAAATTCTTTCTTAATGCAACCAGATATCTGAAAGTCAAGACAGTTGACCATGCAAAATTCAAATGTTTTTAGTTCAATTATTATTATCTATTCAATGTTTGAATAACTTTGAACTTGGACTTTATTAATAGATAGGTAATGCGTAATGCGCATCGCGGTATATACCGGCATTAAGTCAATTTGAGAAATTTAAACATAACCGCAACCGGAAGGTAAGGTTTGGAACAATACCTTTATTTTAACATACAAATTACTATTTCTACGAGTACATATACATACCATATGTTCTACGTTCATCTTATTTATTGTAGACTGATGATGGTGAATTTTTAATTGATCAGTGGGTTACAATTGCAAGTAAAGACTTTATCTTCTTATTCCCATTTCTAATTTCTTTCTTTTCCCCATTTATATGGGGTCTGCTCTACGAATTCTGATGCGCCAGGTTGTTCCATCCTGCGTTGTCGGTGCAGTCGAGAATTTGTCATTTCAGGTCGTTTTTAACTGTTTTCGAGACATATACGTTTTGAGCGCCCAAATTTTTTTCTTCGAGTTTCAATTTTAAGTGCCTGTTTTACCGCATGTATGTTTCGTTTCTTTGTCCGCTTTGAAAGCAAACGTTTTTGTGAGTGCAATTTATTTCCAAAAAAATCCCATTACACTTAAACAATGAACATAACAACAAAATAATCCATGGAAACTGTGTGGATTTTGTTTAAAGAATATACATAGATTTTCCAGCGTACATACTTATGTCTAATGTCTATCCACCTATATTGAATCATATAATTATTTTTCTTTTCCATTACACAGGTTTGCGATACAAAAAAATGCGATTGCAAGGGATTAAAAGGGGCACTTGGTACTCAAGGTATTTCGGGTATGCCCGGACTGGAAGGATCTCCGGGTGATATTGGTCCAGAAGGTCCATATGGACCTGTAGGAGAAATTGGAGATAACGGTGAATATGGATCAATTGGAGAGAAAGGATATCGAGTAAGTTGATGATTTAATATTTGATTTATTTTATAATAATTATGATTATTTACGCAATATTAGGGTGACCAAGGTGAATATGGCTTACGCGGAGTACATGGTATGCCGGGTATGCCAGGTGATGAAGGTCCTCGCGGTCCACTTGGAATTGATGGATGTAATGGTACTGACGGCCAAATGGGAACGCCAGGTTTTCCTGGTATACCAGGTGGTAGAGGTTTGCCCGGTGAGCCAGGTCAATTTGGTCCGAGAGGAGATGCAGGTGAAGGCGGTATAAATTCTAAAGGCACAAAAGGTCAACGTGGTGATTCTGGTTATGATGGCTTAGACGGTCCAAGAGGTTATCCTGGAATAGTTGGACTAAAAGGTTATGAGGGAATTCCTGGCTTACAGGTAAAACAGTTTTTAGTAATGAAAATTTTGTATTTAATAAAAAAAATAGGGACCTCCTGGGGAAAGTGGTGATCAAGGACCACGTGGAGATGATGCTGATGCAATACCACCACTTCGGAGTATCGGTGCTAAAGGTGCAAAAGGATTTCGAGGCGATACTGGTGATTCGCCACAAGAGTACTTAGATCGAGATGAAATTCCAATAGTTCATAAAGGAGATCGCGGTGAAGCTGGATACAAAGGTGCCTTAGGCGATAAAGGCTTCATTGGAAATTACGGAATATCTGGTTCTAAGGGCGAGCGTGGTTTAAAAGGATATAAAGGTGAAGAAGGCGATGAAGGTGATCGGGGTAAAATTGGAAAAGATGGACTACCGGGTTCTAGTGGCGAGAAAGGAGCTAAAGGTGCTCCAGGCTATGCTGGAAGAGATGGTTCTGATGGCGGCAAAGGTCTGCCTGGAGAAGACGGCTATGCTGGTCAACCTGGATTTCAAGGTCCTCCTGGATTACCCGGACTTTATGATCCAAATTTAAATGAGATTAGTGTTGGTCCTATTGGCCAACAAGGTGATATCGGTGAGCTAGGTGACAGAGGAATGAATGGTATACCTGGTGAACCTGGTCGACGTGGAACGATTGGTATGGCTGGACCTCCTGGAGATTCAGGTTTGGATGGCTTATCGGGTAAACCAGGTCTTACTGTTGACGGACAACCGGGAGATCAAGGTGAAACTGGTCCTCCTGGACATTTGGGTCCATCTGGATTATCTGGCATTGTAGGAAGAAAAGGTCAACCAGGTTTTCCTGGTGCCAATTTAGAAGGCCCTAAAGGTTATTCAGGATCACCTGGCTTAAATGGTGCATTCGGTTTTGATGGCGAGAGAGGTGAAGCTGGATTGCCAGGAGATAAAGGTCTTCCAGGCATTGGGTTTAATATAACTGGTCCTCCTGGTCCAGATGGATTGCCTGGGCCGAGAGGTTTACCTGGTTTGTCAGGTTTTGATGGATATTTTGGAATAAAGGGCGATAAAGGCTTTCGAGGTGACGATTGTGGTATTTGCCCCCCAGGACCGAGAGGACCCAAAGGTGAGTATGGTAATCCTGGACGGAGGGGACAAGATGGTCTTGCTGGTATGAGAGGACGTCCTGGACCTAGAGGTGTAAAGGGTGCGTCGGGAAAACCAGGTTTATTTGGATTTAAAGGCATTCAAGGTATTTATTATTTTTAATCTGTCATAGTTTAGTTGATTAATTGTAAGACTTTAGGTCGTCCTGGAGCTGATGGTGAACCTGGACGGGAAGGACCTAAAGGTCAAAAAGGAATGATTGTTATTACCGGAGAAAAAAAAGAAGCAGAAATTGGTGATAAAGGGGATGATGGTTATCCCGGTCTTCAAGGTCCAGATGGTAATTTTGGTTTGCCTGGTATGCCTGGCCGTATAGGTATGATTGGTGAAAAAGGTGAACCTGGTGCATATGGCTTGCCCGGATTTGCTGGAAGAGATGGAATGCCTGGACGCGATGGTCGTGATGGCCTACCTGGTGAAAATGCACGTGCTTTCTATCCTTTTACGGACATAAGAGGTGTCGATGGCTTTAACGGCCGACCGTAATTACATTATATTATTTTTCAATATAAACAATATAAACAAAAATCATCTATTAGGGGAAGCAAGGGTGATTATGGGAACCCCGGAGATAAAGGAGCCAAGGGCGAAGCAGGAGCTTTTATATTTCAAAGCAAAGGTGACAAAGGAGATATAGGTGACTATGGATCACTCGGGCCACAGGGTCAACAAGGGCGGCCGGGCTTAGCTGGTGCTGATGGTTTACCTGGTTTTGATGGCAGCGTTGGTCCTCCTGGATTTTCTATAGCTGGACCTGATGGATATAAAGGTTATCCTGGTATTATGGGCGACCATGGACCAACAGGTGATCCAGGTAATAGTGGTATTGATGGCGTTTCTGGACTCGATGGTCGTCCTGGTTTGAAAGGTCAACGAGGTGAAAGAGGTCGAGCAATTCTTTTTGGCGAAATGGGTATTGATGGTGATGTTGGTCCTGATGGTGAACTAGGAGATAAAGGATTTGCTGGTATACCGGGTGCGCAAGGGTATCCCGGCGTTAAAGGTGCTAAGGGTGAATTTGGATCACTAGGACCACCTGGCTTAATTGGAATTCAAGGAAACAAAGGACAAAGAGGCGACATAGTGTATGGTGATATGGGCTTTCCTGGGCCACCAGGTACAGATGGCAAACCTGCACCATATGGAACTAAAGGCGAAAAAGGTGATATTGGTTGGCCAGGACAAATTGGCCCTCATGGAATTAAGGGTGAAATTGGTTTTACTGGAAGAGTTGGTCTTTCTGGTGATGTCGGTGAACTAGGAGATACAGGTTCTATTGGGCTATTTGGTTATATGGGACTTAATGGGGAAATTGGTGAGCAAGGAGATATCGGATATGCTGGCCGTCCTGGACTATCTGGTCGACGTGGTATACTTGGAGTTATTGGCGAAAAAGGAGAACGTGGTGGAATTGGTTTTCAAGGTACGCCAGGTCGGATGGGCAGAGATGGTAAAAGGGGAGAACGAGGTGATGATGGTTTACCTGGTCTAACTGGTCTTAAAGGTGAAGTGGCCTTTAGTGGGCCTAAGGGCGAAACTGGAATTGCAGGCTCTACTGGAGGTCCTGGTTACAACGGTCGTCCAGGTCTTCAAGGGCCAAAAGGAGTGGAAGGTGACTCTGGTACTGTAATTGACGGCGGAGAAGGAATAAAAGGTGAAGCTGGTATACCAGGCCGTTTTGGATATGACGGTCGACATGGTCAAAAAGGAGAACGAGGTGACGACGGTGAGTTTGGCCAATTTGGGGAAACGGGTGATATTGGAATGATTGGTGCGCCTGGTTTGAGAGGACGTGATGGTCTTATAGGTGTTACAGGACAAATGGGTTTTCGTGGAGAAGTGGGATTTTTTGGACCACCAGGAGAAATCGGCGATGAAGGCTTTCCCGGTATAATTGGTGAACGAGGAGAAAGAGGCGATGATGGATGGGACGGATCTATGGGACAGACGGGACCAATGGGCGATAAAGGTTCTTCAGGTTTACCTGGATCAATTTCAGATGGTTATGCCGCAAGGGGCGATAGAGGTGAAGCTGGAATAATGGGACCTCGTGGTATTCGTGGATCAGTCGGTTCTCAAGGCTTGTTTGGAATTTCGGGTAAAAAAGGAATGATGGGCGATTTCGGTTTACAAGGAGAGTTTGGAATGGATGGACTAGAAGGATTATCCGGAATTCGTGGTGATAAAGGAGAAAAGGGTTTGCCAGGACCACGTAGTATATTTGCTGAGAGAGGAGAAGAGGGTACCGCCGGAGCTGATGGTTTTCCTGGAAGACCTGGTTTAATTGGTTTTAAAGGTGCTCCTGGTGATTATGGAGATGATGGAGCTGTTGGTGTAATTGGTCTTCCAGGCTATAGTGCTGACGGTTTTAAAGGCGAATCTGGTGAAATTGGATATTTAGGTGCGCCTGGAAGATCTGGTTTACCTGGATTACGTGGCCAACAGGGATTAATGGGGGAAAGAGGATTTAAAGGCGAAATAGGTTGGCAAGGATTTACGATGCCAGGCCCAATAGGTGAAATCGGAGATATGGGTTACAGTGGTCCATCAGGACGAAATGGTTTGCAGGGAGAACTAGGAGATAGAGGTCTTTCCGGTTTTGTTGGAGTTCGGGGACCAATTGGACCACGTGGATTGCAAGGTGATGTAGGTTGGCATGGAATAGATGGATTAGATGGCATTAAAGGTATAAAAGGTGATCGAGGATACACTTTTCCGTACGAATTAGCGCCTAGAGGCGAACCTGGTTTTGATGGAATTCCTGGATTTAAAGGTCCTCGTGGTGACATTGGCAGGATTGGACTACCAGGGCACATTGGGTTGACTGGTATCAGAGGGCGTCCTGGTGTACCTGGAGAACTAGGGTTTGAAGGTCCAATTGGATTCAAGGGAGAAAAAGGTTACCCTGGACCACCAGGATTTCCCGGTTTAGATGGATACAGAGGTGGCAAAGGGTACAGAGGTGATCCGGCACCGTTGCCTCCGTCGCAAAGAAGTCGAGGATTTGTTTTTACTAAACATTCACAGTCGGTGAATATTCCTGACTGTCCTGCAAATACAATTCGCCTATGGGAAGGATATTCATTAGCAAGTGCTATAGGAGCTAGTAGATCGGTTGGACAAGATCTGGGTCAAGCTGGTTCATGTTTACAGAAGTTCTCAACTATGCCATATATGTTCTGCGATATAGGCAATGTTTGTAGTTATGCCGAAAATAATGATGATACCATGTGGTTATCAACGGCTGAACCTATGCCAATGGCAATGACTCCGATACCAGCACGAGAAATTCACAAATATATTTCAAGGTTTGTTCCATTGTTTGGCACTATTAAAGAATTTCTATTTTAATATGTTTCGATTAAGGTGTTCAGTTTGTGAAACAACAACTCGCACCATTGCTATACATAGCCAAACAATGAGTATTCCAGAGTGTCCAGGCGGATGGGAAGAACTTTGGAGTGGTTACAGTTACGTTATGGTAATAATTGATTTCTTTTTTAGGTATTACCACTTTATTTATAACAATGTTCTTTTTTTAGTCTACAACTGATAGTAATGGAGGATTTGGTCAAAATCTTGTATCGCCTGGCTCCTGTCTTGGAGATTTCCGTACGAATCCGATTATAGAATGTCATGGTAACGGAAACTGTAACTACTATGATCAGTTGACATCATTCTGGTTATCGATTATTGAAGAAAGCGAAATGTTCCTACGACCGCAACAGCAAACATTAAAATCCGATCAAACTAGCAAAGTCAGCAGGTATGTTTTTCAGTGAAGAAATAGTCAAAAATGTTATATTTATGGCATTGCTTTTTTCTTGTATGCCTAGATGTACGGTTTGTCGAAAATCTGTTCGGATCATTCAAGTGGAAGATCCATTCCCAAGTGCATCGGCACTTGTTGGTCCACAGGAAACGTACGGACAATCGCAAAATTATCCACCATCATATACCAATGTACCGCGACGAAAACCACGCGTTCGAGCTGGTCAACGGAGGCGACCTGTTCAAAATCGAACAATCTAAAGTCATTTTCATCATTAGTAGATAAGTTTAAGATCAAATTATTTTTATTTAGTCATTTTATGTATTAATTTGCTGTAATGTCCCTTCTGCAAATGAATAATTCATTTAAATAAAAATCTATCTATTATATAAACAAAAAATCAACGTTGCATTTAGGGAATACGCAGTTTGAACACCAAACAAATTTTTAATTATAATTCGGACTTGCCCAGAACGTCTAAGTTCACTGCCAAATAACAAATATGATTTGTTGTGTTTGCAATAATGCTCTATTTTCCTTTATCTTGTTCTATATAAGTAACAAAATAGCTATTTGCGAGTATAATTATTGTAATAAAAAATAAATAAATAATTAATAGTAAACGTAAACACAGTTGTATATGAATGCATAATGATTAATGTATGTATGTATATATTTTGTAGGTAAAATAAATAGAGGAATATTTCAATAATAATAGATTCGAAACGTCTCTTTATTTATTTTATCTCTGATTATTGTTAAGTATATTATTATTGTAAATTGTTATTAAAGATTTTTTTTTGTAATTCGACATAGTTATTTTATTCTTTAATTAAGTAATCTGGAAGTTCTAACTAAATCTCAAAATGTTTTTAAAATTGTATTGGAATAATTTTTTAGTCAAAGATCAACCAGTGTGTCGATTTTGCGTAATTTCTGCTTAATATTTTAGCAGGAAATTTTTAGAAGGAATTTGAATGAAAGGA
>JANSTT010022570.1:0-41921 GCA_026745375.1 Platyura marginata | reverse complement strand
AGACAGAGAATCAGTGATAATACGGTGGTTTTGCGAAGAGAGAGATTAAAATGTTTTATAGAAATTCCTCACCTTATAGCTTAAGAGCCACAGTCATTTTAGACGATAATGTCGTGAAAAAAGGGTGCAATTTTAAATATTTTTTTTCAATTGACTTGAGCTTAATTGCTGATTTAGCACTTACTAAAGAAAATTGCCCCCACATGGCAGATTATGAAAAGACTACGGATACCAAGACCAATTCTAAAATGTTAAAAAATTCTGTTCCATTTTAAGTACATTTTTTTAAACTGAGCATTACCTAAAAAAGTACCATAAAGAGGAAATTAATTAATTACAAAGGCTTAGAAAACACAAGTATCAAATACAAATCCATCGAAAATTTTTTTGTTAGCAAAATTATTGGGGTGCTACTTCTACAAAAGAAAACTGGTCAATTTGCGTCATACGCGTCATTGTTTCGTTCATAATTGTAAATACAAGGCAACCAAAGCATCAATATTAACATAGCGGTTAATAAATCTGTTCATCAGTCCAGTGCCAGACCAAATTGAACAATTGAAACCGTTTTCCATAATTTTTGGGACTGTATCGAGTAAATAAAACAGTAATGAGTAGTCTTCGATAAGTGGATGTTCTCATGTTCATATGTAGATCTCCTGAATTGAACGCATTTAATTGTTCTCAAAATGCCAAATAGAGCTCAGATATGAAACTGAGACTCTTTGACATTTACTTTCCTCACCCACAACATTACAATTCCATATTCGAACAGCCAAACCAATTATTATTTTCAATATTAGCTGGGATAAAACAATTACAACGTAAGTCAAGCATTTTCATTTAAATCATCAATCAAACACACTTTTCCCGACTCGAGTCTTTAACCAGTCATTTTTCATTTTACCTAAGTAGACAGAAGCGAAAAAAAAGCAATTATCTTGGTTTCGCTGTTCTTTGCCGATCGTCCTTTGCAACATTCCTAATAAACCTACTCACGAACTTTCAACTTTATATAACCGGAGAGTAATGTAGCCTTAAAACTAAAATTCCTAAATATAAACTAAGACTATACTACTGGCGGATGTATTAAATTCCTTTTTGTGTAAAAGCCTAAAGAAAAGGTTCGTAAAAGGATATTTTCAAAACAGAAACATGCGACGTTAGTAGTTGTGTATACGATATTTATATATGTATATGTAACACGTACATACAATAATAGAAAAATGTAGGAAGCCTAAATGTTTCAGGCCAGAGGACAAACAATTTAAGTTTCTTATTTCCTAAAAAAAAAAATTCTTTTCGCGTTTACAGGACATTCATATACATACCATACTGGTAATTCCGAGATGCTAACTCTATTATACTCAGACCATTTAAATAGGAACAGAAACCCTTTTTTTCAAAGGTGTAAAATAGGGGGATGGGAGGTAGGAAGTCAATGGATATATGAAATTAGGTCATGTGTATTTATCCAAAATACAACTTCTTAACCATACACACTCGAACTTAACGAAAACTTAACGAATTATATTGTTGAAGCGAACAATATTATACTTGAGGGAATAATGTGTAATATTCTGTATGTACCAAGTACGAGTGTATATAAATAAGGCTTTAATAATAATGGCACCTACACAGTACATACCAATCTCTTCATCACAAACAAAAAGCTTTTACACGCTTCAAATTGTCTTTAAGTGCACAATAACCATGGAAACATGTACATTAAAATGTTTTATTTTTAGATGAAAAGCGACTCAAGGGCTATAGGTACCCACCTACTCCTCATGTGTGTATGACGGAATTTTTAGATTTTTAGAGAGAGTAAAACCAACACCAAAGTGAATCACTTAAAAAGTTTATCTTTACTTTGCATACATACTTAAGACATATCTCACACGTGCTTCTTTCTCTCTATATCATCAAAACTGATATCGCAACAAATCAAATGTAATATCAGTGGGCGGAAATTGTGATGAGCCAATTTTATTTGGAAATTTGTTTGTTTGTTTTTTTTTTCTTTGATGTATTTGGCGTGATTATATAAAAGAAAAGGGATGATTGAATGAATTGGCATCTAGTGGAAACGAAAATATATGCTACGTAGGAAAAATTTCCGTTTTCTTCGGTCCTATTATTTTTGTTGTTGTGTTATATAATAGGTAGGTATTATTATCATCATACGTTAGGCAGCATGTCTGATTTATGCCAATAGATCCTTTTCGCTTTTTTAAATTAAAATATTAAGTAATTTCGACAGGTTTTCCGATCTTCTTTAGTTATTTTTAATCGACTCCTGACGATTCCTACGAAAAATTACATGACCAAAGTTTTTTGTTAACCAGCCATCTTGTAAATTTTTGTGAACCAGATTTTTTAACCAGCCATAACTATTCTAAAAGCATTAATTAATAACTATTCTAAAAACATTAATTAATAAAAAAAAAATTAAAAAAACAGAGAAGAATTTATCTTTGGCGCGCCCCCTTGATTCGCCCCCTTTGCGATGCAAACATTGCACTCAAGGATGAATGTCGAGAAAATGTAAAACATTTTAGTAGAGTTCTATTGTCCACAGAAAATGTAATTCAGCAATTTGAAAAATGTTAAAATACCGCCTTAGTAATAATTTTTGAATGTTCCCAAAATGTTTGTTATGTGTGAACAAAAGTTCCTAAGTTTCATTATTCCTGATAAAAGAAAATAAAATAAATTTTAAGGAAAAAGAAAATGTCACCCTGTAAATTGTAGTAATAATTCTCCGAACGACTATACTGTACTATTTATTGTCAAGAGCGGTGATTTTTTTTTTATTCGTCGTAATACGGAGAACATGCACAGGCACACAGCGTGAGTTTTTGTGAAAGGGGGAAATACTTAACATAAATATATTACTTGTTAGAAGTCAATTAACGAAACATTTGAAGCGAAACTTGGATCGGATCAGCATGTCCATTTTGTGTAGTTTTTAAAAAGGAAAATAATCTGTCATAATATTTACGTACACCGAATAATGTGTGGTAGTATAAGTTTGTACAATGGTGTTTTAGCAGAAATTAAAGTTCGTTTCAATGTATTGCTATCAAAGGCTTAACGTGTTAAAATATCATTCCAACTCCATTCTTAGACTTATATCTTAGACTTATTAAAGATCATGTTGACTGATTTTTGAACATTTAAGACTTTAAAAATTTGTATACGGATGGTCTCTTTCCATTTCATGTTAACAGATTTCGTGACTTCATATAATAAATATTAATAATAAATTATCAAGTTTTTTTATCGATCGTTTTACTTTTGTCTCTACTGCAATATGTACAATTTGTCGAATTCTCTAACCTTAAACTAGAAATCATTATTTGTAACCTTTGTAACCTAAATTACATTTAAGACAAAAATAGAAAACAATTGATATTATATTGTAATAATATCATATAGAAGAGAATAAGAATTTGTCTCTTAAAATTAATTAACCATTACAAATGATATACAAATTAAAAAAACATTTTCCACTTAAATGCCACCAATGCCCCCGACAGATGTTTTGTTTTGTTCGCTATTACGAAAAACGTTGGTCCTCCCCCATCATGTAAATCAAAACGAAAATGTTCGTCTCGGAAATATTTGTTTATTTATTATAATCGAAGGACCGTGCACTGTACACAATCTCTTCACTCGCCCTCTTCCCCCCCCCCTTTTATTTCCTGGTTAAATTAGTAGATAAAATTGAGTATCTCATCACCATGTTCCTTGCAGGGCTTATAACATAGCTCGGAAACATTTGAAGAAAAGTCGAATGTAACAACCGAACAATTAAAGTTAATTGACCGACATCAAAGTGTGTAAATATAATAATATTCTCTTCTGAGTGGGGATAATCCGAAAGAAAATACCGTTTTATTAAAAGTTCCGTTTTCCTAGGGAAATTTTTGCTTTATCACAATTTTTTGGTTTTTCTTATTTAATTTCACCATTTTTTGTTGTTGTTATTGTCGTTGTATATGCTTGCAAACATTGTTTGCTTTAAAAATATATGCCCAGATGAACTTTAAGACAAGTTGTTAGTAATTGAAATTCTATAAAGAAAATTAGTAGTCATTTCATTACGAATACGAATAAAAAGCAACAATTAAGAACGAAATGTTATAATTAAAAGGGTACCTGTCATCCGATAACTGGTAAACTTTTGGAATTCATAAAAAGAAAATTGAAATATCTCATCATGGTTATTATATTATATTGAGAAGAACAACCCAGATTGGTAGAAAGGGAGAAAAATTTGGTGTTGCAAAAAATTTAGAAAACATGAGTTTGTCAAAAAAAAATTGTATGGTAGGAAGTCGAAGGAGTGTGGCGTTTTGTCCATTTGGTATTGTTCACAAACCGCCACTGCCAAAATTCAAGTCGCTACCTCAACGCGTTCGAAAGTTTGCGTCTATATAACCGAGCAAGTGAGCGATCGATACTTACTACAAACATTTTTATTGCAGTTTTACGATTAAAAATGTTTAAGACGTAGAGAAAAGACAAAAATTAAAAAAAAAAAATTTTGAAAAAAAGGGCGTCCACTTTATATTTTTATACAATGGAAGGAAAATTATATGAGAATGACGAAAAAACGAGAGAGAGCAGATTATAGGTTCGATAATCAGTTTTTATTTCGGAAGAAAACACTTTTTATAAATACGCCATTTATTAAAAAAAAAAAAAACTAAAATTCTCTAAAAGTGTTAACTTCAAATTCAATTTTAGAGAAAATTGATATATAAAATCAATAGGTGTCTACTTTGATTAAAAAATATTATATTAATATATCGTTCAAAATTCCATTTACTGACAAAGAAATCAACAACCTCATAATAAGAAGAAGAAGAAGAAAAAATAGAGCCAGAATCAAAGGAATTCCATGTGGGTTGTTTGCTTACCCAAAAATAAAGTTTTTTTATTTTGCTATAATATTATGCTGGTGCTCCATATGCTCATGATTTCCACTACACTTCACATTTTTTTTTTTTTTTTGGAAAATTGACAAAGCAATTTTGTTTCAATGAAACGTTATATTGGATGCCTAGCCGTACAACGTACATAGGTATATTGTGTGTTGTATTATACAAGACATTTTGATGATGATTGATTGTTTTATCAAATATGCGACATTTTTTTTTTATTTGAATTCATTCGTCATGTTATAAAATGAATAGTTTCAAAATCATTATTAACTTTTATTATGTATCTAAAAATAATAATAAATTGATACCTTCTTGGTATACATGAAGAACGATAACATCAATAAAAACAAATTCCTATGGGCCTTTAATTTTGTTGGCAAAGTAACTATTAGTAAACGGTAAAATTAAAAAAAAAAAAAATAGTTTAAAAATTTCTACAATAAGTTCCGGGAATTATTTCCTGGATATTGACATTGAAGCGAGAAAAAAAATGCAAAATATTGACCTTAGATTATACCACGCAATTATTATTCTCGGTGTGATTTATGCTTCACCAATAATTACAATGTTAAGATTATCAAATTGAAATTAAGCAATTACTATAAGGTAAATAAGATTTATTTACTTATCGTTATTCCGGAATATTATCAAAAAGCCATTCATAAAATGAAAGTAATTTGTTTACTAACACAACACAACAATAACAGTAACAGTTAACAGTAAACGTTTTATACTTCATACTTCACAGTCTTTGAAATTCTGCGGCAAAATTTCATAATAACTCATACGAGAGACATTTATACAAAAACCAGGGGGTAAGGTTTTAATATGTGGAACAATATGGCACAAATAAACGAATAAAATTAATTAATTGGAAAATATAAATCAATGTCAGGCAGAGAATTGCTGTGACTATGATTTATATATTAATTTGCATTGATTTTGATCAGAAATTGTAATTTAATATAATTTTAATTGTTTTCTACAATTGGTATACCTTCTATTTGTTTGAATAGAAACAAATTATGTATTTCTAATTAAATTAAAAGAAGGAACTGAAAAAAATAAAAATATTTAAGTTATTTAATTTTAAGTGAAACAATTTTGTTTTTAGAATTGTTCTATTATAATTATATTTTCTAACTTCCTATCTTGCACTTTGTTTTTGTACAAAGATATTAGGGATGGGATATTAAAACAAAATAATCAGAAAAATTTTTCTTGAGTTCACCATCGCTATCTTGAATAACTTCTCCGTAGCTAATTTGTCAGTTAAGTTAAAGTATAATACAACAACAAAATTGTTCGGTACTTAAACAACATGCATCAGAGTGGAGTGGGAGATCCCGACTGAGGTTAAACACGAAAATGTTTTTCTCTAGAAGTCTAGGCCGTTAACTTTAGTCTGAGGCAGGATGGTTGGATTGCACTTAAAAACAGTCTAGAAATTGCATTATCTCAGAATGACAGTGCTTGGGTATCAGGGTGTCAGGTAAAATGGCGAAAATTTGTAAGCTTTCCAGGGGAAACACCTCAAGTGCTGCATTTCCACACACACACAAAGATGTCGTCATATCAATGAGATAAATGTTTATTGAATGGTAAAAAACGGCACAATTGTGCTAATTGGTAGATCAAGATGTTTGATCGAATCTCTTTAAATACCACAACATGTAAATATTCAGTATCCTTGGACAAGACAATAAGTGTTCAAGATGGAATAATTTTGTTTTAAAGTATTTTTAAAAAAAACCTGATTTTGTTTTAATTAAGTTGACCAAACATTTGTCGACTTTGTCCTTCCCAAAAATTGTGTCCTTTGCAAAAAATTATCCTCCTTTGTTCTCCTTTGGAGAAAATTATCGTCGTTGTCCTCCTTTTACAGACAGGACAGGACAGGACAGGACAGACGGACAGATATATATATTGCGACTTAGAATTTCGCATGGAAGACAATGGTGTTAAAAAAAAATTTCTACGATGAATTACAAACTCCGTACCAAAGTTATGATACCATTTGATTAACATCATATAAGATATAAGATATAAAAAATATCCCCCATTCCCGAAACGGGACACAATGAACAAAAAAGAAAAGTTGTAATTTGCTCGTGACCCATTTATTCCTGACCCTTCCACACTGGCGCTGAAATTGACGATTTTATTTAGGGTCTTTTTTCGTAATATTTTCTCCCTAAACCAATGAGGTTTATTTAATATAAAATTATGTTGAAGCATACTAACATCAAAAGAGATTGAAAAGACATTAGCATAATTAAAATGGTACATAAAAGACCAAAAGAATCACTTTTTTTTCTTTTCTTTTTTTTTGTTTTGGGGACGAAGTATTTTTTTCATTTTATTTTACCGCACAGTGCAATGAACCCAGACTGTACAATGTATAGTATAGTAAAATTCGGGGAATGCCTATTGGGCTTATGAAAGGTGTAACCAGCTTCTAACGACGAACGACCAAATAGAAATAAAAAAAAAAGAGGAAAAAAGGAAAAATCCCTCTCAACTACGTCTGAATAATTTGTATTGGAAAAAAATGCATTATCGAATTCCATAGAGGATTCCTAAGTATACTTAATCGGACTAGAAGCTTTGTATTTATTGATAGCAAATAGCCACTTTTCTCTATGTAAGGCTTTGGAAGGGAAGCCAAAAAAAGAACAGATACAAACTACCACTAACCAACATTTAACCATACTATATACAAAGATAATATAGAATTAACTCAATTTACCTCATCAACTATTTATTTTTTTTTTGTAGTACAACTAAATGACGTGACCAACCACTGTTCACTGTTTGAGTGCCTTATCGTTTTCACTAATCCTGTAACTAACTTTAATCAATATTGTTTTTCCATCGACACCAAAAAAATGTTGTCTTAACCACGAATTACTACCACACCTCGTGTTGTTGTGACAAATGTCCATTCATCGTGTCTTAGGAATTTTTCATACAAAAATCTATCTCACGCAAACATTGTAGCCACGAACATTTACAAATTTGACGAAGCCTTTTGTTGGTTTGTTGGTGGTCGTCGTTTACCAACAAAAACAACAACAAAACTCTCAACTGTTTTTTTTTTTATTCAATATACAAAAGTTTCAACACATCCTTTCAAATAGACATTAATAAATTCTAAAATAGTTTGTAATATCTAAGTATATAAGAGAAAACACTGATGGAGACCACTTAACTGTCTAGATATTATAATAATTTTGTGTGTACATATATATAAATAAGACCTAGTCTAGGTTACACAGATAAATTATGTCATGTCGACAGAAGCGACTGGAAGAACACACGAAAAAATACTGACAATCTAAAGCAACGTCGATACTTGAACTGGCCCAATCAACTCTATGGTGAGAGCTATTTCGTGCTGTACTGTTATTATATAAAATAGGGGTAGGTATTTCGGGGATGTCTGGGGATGGATACGGCGCATGTGTATGATGAATATGGTTGAAGAAAGGGTGTCAATATTATGTTGCCTCTGTTTACTGATTTTATATAAAATTGGAAAATATTTTGGAACCTTTGATCTGTCTGGCTGATAAAAATGGTTTTTTTTTTGGAGTAAATTTAGTATAGATAGAATTGTGTTTTATCACAGGAAGAATTTATCAAAGGGACTCTCTATCGTATAGACATATTATCGTTTGAATATCGTATCGATGGGACTTATGTACTTATGTGCTATATTGCGAACCACGACCACAGACATTTGGTGATAGGTTCAATTAAAGTCTACCCCTATATAGTCTTTGCAATTGGTTTTCTCAGTGAATTGGTGTAAATGTAAACATTTCTAACATTTTTTTTAATTAAGCTACCGATATAGAAAGAAATAAATCAGTTGGTGATTCTTAAATTCTCATTTTTGACGTTTAAGGGTGAAATATTTTTTAAATAAAATATTAAACAAAATTCTGACATTTTAGGGCTGTTAGAGTGAATAAAATTAAAGATAATTGAAAAAAATACAAAATTTTCATGTTCAAGTCTTAGTTGGTAATTTTTGATTTTTAAAAATATTCTATTTTTATTTTTGATAAATGCGTCAAATATTTATGTATTTCTTAAACTAAATTAATAAAAAAATTAATTTTAACTCACCAATTTGTTAAAATATCCTTGAGATCCTTCATTATAGATTTGTTGAAAAGAAAATCGAAAAACCCGGCACCAGTCTTTAAATAGAAGACCAGCTAGCGCACAGACTAATGAGCAAAGTCCTCTATACTGGTACATACTGGTTTCAGATGATATTCTTTTTTGTTTTTGTTTTCATAATTCTGACCAATTAATGATTGATTGAGCACCTAAAAAATTTGAATAATCTGTCAAATGAGTAATTAAATAATTAACAACAAAAAAAGGAATTAACCCATTATCGATGGCAATATACATTATTTTTGGTTTGGTGAAATTCGATCATTTTTCAGGTTAAAAAACAATTAAAAAAAAAAATTGGGAAAAATATAAAATCCAATACAATAAAAAACCCAAAATGAAAATTTCGTTTAATCCCAATTATTATTTGATGTATATTTTCCGCGAAAAATAGTTTGAACGTGATATGCCATTTTTCGTGACAACCGGATGAGGGAAAATCGAAAAATCGACCAGCATCTGTCGGACATACTTAAGCAGGTTAATAAAATGAGAAAAACAGAGTGTTATACTAATGTAAATAGTCTTTGGTTGAAGTTTCATCGATTTTGGCCCAGCAGTTTAGATTCAGTCGTTAATGGGTTAAATTCGTGAATTCCAATATTATGTGTTGTATAAAAATATCAATAAAAATTGTATTTGAAGAATTTCTCTGAACAAAAAATGGTATTCATTATTTACTTGCAGCTGAAGTGCTGGTTCGAGATGAAAGCCTTGTAATGCATCCAATAAAATTTGATTCATTTTGTTCGCAAAGTACTTGCAAGAAATGCAATTCGCTGATTGTGAGATGACTTCACCTTTAAATAATCGATGAAGAAAAACACTTTTCAAAATTGGTATAAATATACGAGGGGGTTTTTCTCTTTTTATAGATTCCAAAGAAACTGAAAAAAAAACTGTACAATATCGAGAAAAAAAAAAAAAATGTTCCACTTTGTGAATCTGTCCCAATAATAGATATACACATGTTTCAACTCTGATATTGGCTAGAACCATTTTTGGCCAACCCACTCAGTTTGTATCTATAGATAGATGATATATTTGTATTATATGTACATACCTACATCTATCATTCTTAGAACCAATAGATAGAGTATTTGCTCAAATACCCTTATTACAGATAAATCGAAAATCCTGTCAATACAATTCAGTCAACAACAATCACTAATAAAAGGTAAAATTATTATATGGACTTCCAGTAAATAAAGGATTGTATTGTTATACCGGAAGCACTCATCTGGGTAAAATGAGGAAAAAAAACATAAAAATCATCTATAGAAATGAATTATCCAACTATGTACACATATATAGAAATATGTACTGAAAGAAAATTCAGAGAAATATCTTACTTTTCTTATTCTTAGACGAAAAATAAAGAGATAAAAGTTCCATTTGATTTATATTTTTATTGAAAGTCTGTGACTGTGGAATTGTGTGTGGTATATTATTTAAAGGAAAAGAAAACTAGAAAAACACCACCATATCGAAAGATAATTCATTGAAATTAAGTTGATGACACTTTTATAATAAAATGTCAAATTGAACCTTTTCAAAATCATCCAGAATAAAACATAAAAATTCATTCAAACAAAAGTAAGAAAAAAGAAAGTAAAAAAAAAAAAAATCGGAAGACGGACAAAGTTTTCTATTTCTTTTTCAGAGGATAATTAAGAACAGAACTTTATTATATATATTTTGAGTAAATGAACATTTATCCATCTATTTATATATCAAGATGGAAGATGGAATACCCATGTGTATTGGACAACCCACAACTGTTTTAAAAGTGCGACTTTGAAAAAAAAAAAAATAAATAAAATAAAAGTAGAAAATTCCTGAATAAGAAACTTTTGTTGTTGTTGTGGCTGCTAATTTGAGACATAGCAACAAAAATAGAACTAAAGCAATTTCAACAAAAATTGTTTGTAGAGAGTAAATAAGGAAAAGTTGAAATTAAAAAAAAAATTGACTTTTTAATTTTGAAATCAAACAAATAATATAGAGTTTTATGTAAAACAAAAATGAAATCAAAAATGAAATGAAAATCAAAATGTCGGTAAACAATGTCGTAATAATATAACGATTTGTCCACACATTGTTAGTTGACAAAATTCCGAAAACCATGATAAAGTCAAAAAACCGATATCACATATCAGTCATAAACAAATAAGATTATATCATTTACATACAGAACCAAAGACTATACCTTGTTGAACCTTTTTGCAACCGAATAAAAACGCCTTTGTTAAATATACAAGTCAAAACAAAAAAGGTATTATATCTCTGACTACAAAGAGTTATGGATGCTCAAAAGAAAAATGAATTTATGATGCTCAACACTATACTACAAGACATTATCATAATTAATAATATGTTGATGTTGATTGAATTGGTCATTTGATTGTACTATAAATTTACTATCAAGTTTACCTTGGTATTAATTTTAAATTAGTATTTATTACAAATATACATACTTGGAGACTTGAAGTGAAACAAAAATATTCAATAGACATGAAATTGTGTAAATTGTGCATAAATATCAACTATTTATTTGTGCATATACAGAAATATTGAAATATTAATCAAAGCAATACTTATTAATAAAATGGTGACAATGGCAGAGATATAAAAAGCAAAAACTGATTGAGAAGGGAGTTCCCATTTCAAGCACTATTATGTAAGCTAAGGTCAGCAAAATAATGTTTACCAACCATAAAGAAGGTGCTTTACAAAAAAAAAAAATTGGCAACATGCCGGTCGTTGTAATAAAATATTTCTGTAGAAGATGACAAAAAAAAAATTATTTTCAAGGATACAGACCATGAACATCGGTGAGTATCCATCCAAACATAACTATGTATGTACAGTACATATATGTGTGTACACACGTATCATACATAAAATTGTATCATATAATCCAATGAAATGTATGGAGATATATAGAATGGCTTGGGCATAAGTTTTTTCTAAAAAAAATTATTTATTACAAGAGAAAAATGCTTTAATCAATTTGTTTGAGATGACTTGAAGAATCTGTGCCCTTCCCTGAAGCGGTAATTTATCTTTTATGTTAAATAAACCTATCTCTTGGCAAAATTTAAGAACTTACCGTATTATTATTATTATGATTATAAGAGTGCAAAAATATATTTTCATTTAGAAAATAAAAAGAAAATTATTTTTGCATCATATGAACATTCTGTTATATTATTAGTCTTTTTGCCAGTTGGTATATGAAAGGAGTTCCCCAAGGTTTATTTCGGTTTTGTTTTCTTTATTAATTAATGATCAATCAAATTCGACCATCTTCAATCTGAATTTACATCTGAAATTATACAAAAGAATGTAAAATTGAATGTGTCTCCTTAGACGCATGCGCTCTTTAGCAGTTACGACCAAACCAAGGCTCTATTCTTGCCAACACTTAAACAAAATAAGAGTTGGTGAGCTGCGTCGATATTTAGAAGAATATAAAATAAAAATTATATATTTCACCCGTTGGCCCCGCATAAAGCTATTTAGAGGGGAACCTTAGAAATTGAGCCGATAATTTCAGCTGTATAGCTGCTAATTTAGGCTAATCTTGCAAAAAACTACATACCATTACAAACTTGATTGATTGCGGCCAATTTACCTATACTATAACTAGTTTTTGTTAGTTTTTGTTAGTTTTTGTTATATATAGTTCTAAGTTCTCCTATTTGTTCATTGTTTACTTTATCAATTCATCAAATCAAATTAATCGACATTTACTAACCATTAAATCGACAATATGCAATTTCATCATATTATCTTAACTTAAATTGATTAAAAGATTAAAATCAGTTCAGCAAACATGGAGCGAAAAAAAAATTCCCACACAAATCAAAATATTTACATACATTATGCAATAAATCCTACCTTCCGGAACTAATATTTTATATTAAGTCTTTAAAGGTAAATAAATTTGATAAATGAAAGGGAAAACATTTTATGACTTCATAAAGATATTTTTTTTTTTTTGGAAACACACACCTTAAGTATAGTCATGGACGCGATATTTAGCGTTGAGGTTGGAAAAATTTAATAAAATAAAACAAAATGAAAGTTTAAATCGTATTTTCATATAATATTCACCCCCCTATAATAATTCTACTAATAAAATATTTTGCTACGAGTAAATCAAATTAACAGCACAGTTGAATGGAAAATGTTTGGTTGAAGTGCAGAATATGGGATGGTGAGTTGTGTTTATAGAACAGTGAGGTAAAATTAAATTACCCCCCGATCCTTAATTTAGATTAAGAATGGTGATCAGTAATTTGCTATCCCTTTCGATCTCCTACTGGTTGTCAAATGAATAATAAAAATTAGTAGTTGCAAATGCCATTTTCTAAAATTATGTTAGACTGAAACAATAGTTATTTACTACTTAAAACCGATGGGGTTTCTTATCCCTTAGAATAACATTCTTGGAGTACAGCAGAGAGATTCACTATTTAATGTAATCGTCCCCATTCCTCATTATTGGATTGTTGATTCGACGATTTTCAGAATATTTGGGTCTGGTTCCAACCTCATTCTCTTAAAGCTTCTTTTTCTATATGATTGAACTAGGAATGGGCTTTATCATTATGTTCATATTTCAATTAAATGACCTTTAGGAGAGCAAACCACTGAGGCGTGCAGTTATCGGCGTTATCTTCTTTTCTTATATCGTGAAAAATACAATGAAGATCCAGTTGTTGTACGAACCTTTCATCCAAATCCAGATTCGTATTTATATATAATATAATTATGATTGACTTTCCTTTGACTGCTTTCGATTTTCCTTATAAATTGAAAATATTTCTTATAACTCCATCCTCTACAAATGTATTTCTAACAAGAAATATATCTATAAACGTTGTGATATATCTATTTCTCTCAATGTATATTAACTGTTTTGTCAGAACTCCATAAACGCCATAAATGCGAGTAACATAATCAATTAATTATTATCTTTAAGCACAATAGCGTAAAAAATCAATTTTCACATCAGTGAACCACGAAAGTACAACAACAACAACAACACACACAAAAAAAACAGACAAATCAACATAATTATCTCATAATAATCATGAAATTGTAATTGGCTTCGTCTGACTATAATGTACAAAAAACATTTAGTCTCAAGCTCAAGTTTAAGATCAAAACCGAAAGTAAAATATTTTCGCTTAAATGAATTTTCTCATTTTGTATCTTTAAAACTTCCAAAGCGAAGAACTTCCCATTCATTAGCCTTGTTCATGACATTGCCTCATAGTTATTGTTTTAGGAGAGCTTCACACACCAACACATATTGACAGAGAGTCTGTATGGCGGGTACAATGAACTTTAGTGGAGATATTTCAAATGAGTTGTTTACGCGCGTTTATGAAAATTCTTTGTCAGGGTTTTGAGCGATGATAATAGTCCTGGCTTTTGTTTATCTCCATTCAACTCCCCACATCCAACCCTTCCAAGTGAAATATTATGGTGTTTTTGGTGTGACATTTGTAGTATGTACATCTACATATGTATAGAGGAATTGTGTAGAAACAATATTTTTGTTACAATGGAAATGTAATCGTAACGAAATTGTACAAAGAAAGACCTTTGAATGGTATTTGTCGTTTCGGGAAGGGGGGTTAGCTGATTTGGATGGTAAATAGGGGGCATGACGACAATGTCTTTTTATATTGTCCTTATTGTTTTGTTGTTGTTGTTTTTACCAATTTCCTTTAATGTTCAATCGTTCCTAGTGAAAGAGGGGTGACAAAGGAAAAATCTTATTTTTCTGATTGAGGCGATTTCTTTTGTCAACGACCAACTAGCAGCCCGGGGGCGACAATAATCGTAACAATAAAGTTTATTTCTCTTATTTAAAAACAATCATAAAATTTAATTCCACTCTTTTAGTACAAAAGAAATATCAAATAAGTAGTTCTCCTATGAAAATGGGTCTATAAATGTAACGGAAACAAAAATAAAACTATCGTTTTCGAATTGCCAGTGACGACACTTCAGGGTGCTCTAGTTGCTCTGATAATACCCTAAAAATTGAAGTAACATACACTACAGAATTAATTCATAAAAAACAAGGTTTGCTACAGTTTTTTTTTCTTAAATGTTACAATTTTTCTAATTAACTCTTAAGTAACTTTTACTTTTCTATTACAGCTATGCGATAGGAATGTTTTATAGACTTGATAACATTGAACAATATCTTATTTTTTTAGGAAACCTACATAACGTGCAAATGTTACATATTTATTAAACAATTTCAAAGATGTATAACTTCTATTAAGTCAATTCAATTTATTAACAATTAATCTTTTTTTGTTTGCAATTAATTGACATGAAGTGATATATATTCATTGGACATAATAATATTATTATGGTGACGGTATGTAAATTTAATGATAATTTAATAATAACCAAGAGAACCAGATTGTATAATATATGACAACCAATAAACATATTTTTGTATAATGACCACCTGGTTACTCCTTGGATAATCAAAAGGTGTAATGAAACTTTGAAAATTTAATTAACTTGTACTTAAGTAAATGTTTTCGGAAATTGATTACCATGTCAAAAATTAAAGAGATTGTTTTATAAATTACTTAGTAAAAAAAAAAGTATAATCTGTTTGACTGACTATGTAATACCCCTATGAAGATGGAACAAGATTTAAATGTTAAAATTAATTCAAACATAATCGTTCAGAAATTTGGGCAACGTTGTTGATAGATCATTGAAACCATCATTTAAACATATTTCTCCGCTTGTCTTTAAAGGGAATCAGAAAGTGGTTAAATAGAAAGTCTAAAATTCTACCAACGCCATATTAGAGGTACATATAAAGATTTGTCTATGTGCCCCCCCAAATCGAACAAGAAGTATTACAGATTACTTTATTAGTCTTAATTACCAACTATTAAAATTAATTTCATTAATATGTTTAGTTATTTAATCGTCGCAAGTGGTTTTAGGAAGTCTGTTTTTGTCCTTTGGGTTAAAGAAATGTAGATCCCTAAAAATGCTGTCAGCAGAACTGGCTAATAAAAAAAATAAAAATACATATATATATAAAAAATTTATAACTTTTGCTGAGTGTGGATATTGTCACTCAATATAAATTGAACAGAATTCATTTCCAATTGAAATTTATTTCAGGATCATTAACCGAAATTGTTTCATGTTAATGGAGTAACTCAGGAACCACATGTCCAGATATTTTCTATTTAATTTTTATAATATTTATATGTACATTTATAGGTATCTACGCCAAAATTTATTTGTGACTAAATATTTTTAATTGAGACTCCATGTTGCAAATTTGAAGCGGATAAGGCAGTCAAAGGTGCCAAATAAAACTTTAATAAAATACGTATACTTACTTTTTTTGTTGATTTCTGGGATCTAGTGAATGTATTTAGAATTTTAATTACATATAGTAAAATTAGTAAGGAAGAAAAGACAAATAACTTGCACTTCACCACTTTAACGATTCCAACAAAAAACATTTTTAACAAAGCAACGTGACGCCATAATTAAAATAAATGTCAAATTAATTATTAGTAGTGCTGCCAGCTTTAATGAGGCAACTAAATAGATTTTATTTTGCACGTTTAAATGATAATTTAATTATTTTTAATTTAAATATTTTAATTTTACATGACTACATCTAGCAGTTAATAGATCATTTTATATTCGTTAATATAAGAAATGGGTACTTTTGGAATGAAGACTCGAAATTTACATTTTATCAGCCAGTACTGTCGTTTTACTTCAAATCGAATACTTTAACTCCTTTTTACTTGTCATACTATTCTGACTAGTCATTATATATTCCGATATTAATAAAATGTAAATTTGTGTTATTCTCTGATTAATTACAATCTAACTGTAAAATTCTATTACTACGACAATTTGTAAAACGACAGCACTGATTATCACTACCATTTTGTAAAATAGTGAATCGTTTTTTTTTAGGTATAGCTAAAGAAAGTGTCCTTTTTCCTTTAATTTTGTATTTGTATTGTTCATAATTTATTTTATAATCTAAATACAATGACAATTATCGTTGTTGAACATATTAAAAGTGATAACTGATAAGTAATGTTTTCTATGTAATGTGTCATGTTTTGAATAAATTAATTAGTTTTATGCAACAGTACATGGACATGGAACATCAAACATAAAAGTAAGATGAAGATGTTTGTTAAATTTTAAATTTTAATATTTTTTTCGAATGAGTAGGTAAATAGATAACTTTTTATGATTATTTTTCTAATTTTCATAAATGTACTTTATTGATCATTCAGCACGTCTATAATTTGATCCGTTTGCGACACTCAAACATCAGGGTTCGTTCTGTTCTCCACACCAATTTGTTCTCCACTTCAACTTGATTGTCTCTTGGCAAATAAAATTTGGTGATTTAAAGATAGATGAAGTCATACGTCCCGAACGAACGGTTAAGTTCTTATACGGTAAGCCAATATTTCCACATATAGACTGATAATCAGGCAATCTCTCTCTTTCTCTTCTGAATAAATTTTTAACGGTTTTTGATAAAGAAAAATTGTTGTTCCTCAAATCCTTATTTATAGTCTAGTTGTCTAATATAAAATCAACAGACAAACAATATTTTTTTTTTTATTTTATGTTTTTTTTTTGTATTGTATGTCTCGAAAAATTATTTATAATAGAAAAAACCATTTTATTTCTCTATAACTCAAAAACAGAATAACGAAAATTAAATTCCACAAAAGAATATAAAAGCACATCAAAAGCATGAGCAACCCAACAAACAAAAACAAAATAAGTCATTTTTTTTCGAGGAGAAAATAAAAATTCCGTTTACTCCCTTTTTATATAACTCATCTGGAAATGCTTAACTTACATGTTTGTCAATTCTATTAAGCCAACCTTAAGAGAAGTCAAAGTAAAGTTTTTTTTTTCTTTTTATTATGCGAAATAAAAACCACTTCCATGAACTTGAATGGCAAATTAATATTTACCCAAAATAGGAAAAAAAATGTCTACACGTGAAACGTGCGACAAATACTTTAACTGTGAGTCAATCTTTCGATTTTATGGTAAGTTTTGTATTAAATCAAAGTAAAAGTATTTTAAAGGGGATTTCCCTAGTGTATTTGCGTCTATTGCTAAGTATGTCTATAAAATGTTAACGTGTAACACACATTTAATATGTATATATACATCTGTTTGTATATTTGCAATTTTCCAACCAGTTTATTGGCATTTAAACCTTGATCTTAATTTAAAAGATACAAAACACATTCTTTGCCATATAGTTATCTATCTATCTACCTACCTGCCTACTCAAAGGTAACTTAGATACCAATCTATTTACGTATATAATACTAATAGTATTGAGGAACAAATAAATGAAAATGCAAAGCTACTGAATTGTCGGACGCATATGCGTATGGTGATAAGTAATCGAGTTGCGTGTGTTCATGACTTTGCTTTTAAAATTGCAACGTTTTTTTTTGTATGTGGTCAATGGCACAATGACGCCATCAGTATCGTATTTAAGATTAATTTTTTAAACAAACGTTTGCAGATCTTTTTTTACCATATTCTCTTCATCTCTCTATAATTATGTTTTTTTACAATCATATCCTTGATCTTTCTCAATCATATTCTTGATATTTCGTCTAATCAAACAGAACGTCTACCATATACTTCGTAACGTCCTGTGTTTACTTTGCCTATAAGAAGCGACACTGCCACCATGTACAAACAATATACCTACAAATTGTGATCTCAATTATACGTCTTTTGTATTAATCGTCAGGCTACTGGTCCCATGCCTGACGGATAATAGAGGTTCCACTGTTTGTGGTTAAATTTTCAAACATACTCTAGAAACCTTAACAGAATTATTAATTTCGGTGGCTTCATCACTTATTAATCGTTAATAAATTCGGAAAATTAATTATAACCACATAGATGTTAAATTATGATAACTGCAGTGAGAGGCGTTTCTTATAGACACACCAAATATACAAGTAGTGTTAGTATAAGTGGAATTGAACAAAACAAATGCGTAGAAATGATTTATATACAAGAAAAAGAAATTTCACCAAATCCATAAAGTATTCTCTGAAAATGTAATTATCTCTTGCTATCTCATCCCACACTATTCTTCGAATCTGATAACATTTTGATATTTATTCCATAGTTATAAATTTCCAGAACAAACTAATTACGTTCCATATACCGTAGAGTCCCGAATAGAGTATCTCCCATAATAGTGGATCCCATAATAGTGGATCCCATTTGGATCTAATTTTATCATTAGCATCGATGAAATTTTTTGAGAAAAGATAAAAACGAGGAATACCGCTGTCACAAACAAAAGGCTTTGCTTTCTAAGATAATACTACTCTGATAAACTGTCAAACGACAAGATTGAGTATATCAAATACAAAGTATCAATCCATTTTCTTCATATATATTTTGTATTGTAGATAGTATACTATTTGGATTTGTATATCAGGGTTAAAAAATAGCATTTTCCATATAGTGTACCATGGTATTATAATCGGCACTCTACGGTACCAATTAGCTTATGTTATATCAATAATCAATATGAACGACGTATACAAAATAATTTTATATTTTCAAATTATGTTTGATTAATTAGACCTAAAATATTATGCATCATCAAATAAAATGTTTCCAAATTCAAAAGAAAGTTTTCATATGTACGAATATAGGTAAATATTTATGTTTTCATATTTAAACGACCATTTTATAACAATAAATATTTCTACCTGCACTGAAATTCCAATTTTTATTTATAACAAGAATTTTTATCCAGCGCTCCAGTATTTAATATATGTATCTGTGTAAGCCCACACATTCATACATATGAAATTCCTAGAAAAGTTTTTAAATTTAAATATTTTTGTTCGGCATATTGTATACTATATGTACATATGTGCATATGTAGGTAAATCACAAATTTTCTCTATATACATACAGTCTAGCGGAGCTATTATTATAATTTTTTGAAACGAAATATGAAATTGAATGGTTTGTGGGCGAACAGTAAAATGAATATTTGTTTATTTATGGCAAACAAAAATTATATGACACATAAATTTATTAATTAAAATTTTGTATGATTCGGAGAAATTATCTTTGGGTTTTTTTTTCATTTGGGTTTTGTGGGTTTCAGTAGTTATTTTGTTTGATTGTAAATTTCTTTCAGAGCCGATATCAATATGGCCTTTTACTTTTATATTAATAATTGTGGGTAAATCTATTTTTCAATGGCAGATGACACGATAGATACATTTTTTGGGAGAATTTGTTATTTGTGGATTTGACAATGAAAAAAAGTCGTTAGTGACGTTGGTACATTGGGTAATTCCGGAATAGATGGACCACCTCGATATCTCAGTGGAACATGAACGTACCATCAATCGGAAATCATTAGTGCTACTTAGTGGTGAGTTATGTGAATTCTTTTTTTATGTTTTCAAAAATTATTGCTTTAAATTTTTTGTCGAGGTAGTTGGACCGAAAAATGCATCTTTTGTAAAAGGTGGATGCATGAAAACTGCACTAAATATTTAAACAAGTGTGATAATTGCCGAAAGGGATGAGAACAATATGACAAACAAAATCCTCCAAAGCAGACGTAAATATCCCAAGCCAAAACTTAGATGGAGTGATAGGGTTTAGCACAAATGCCAAAAAATTCGGTATTCAAAATTGGAAATTGATTGTGCCAGACCAAAGACAATGAAAAGGTATTTTTGGGGAGGCCAAGACCCGATCCGGGTTGTAGCACCACTGATGATAATGATGATGATACAAAAATATAAATTTTAAAATTATCTTCAGCAATGAGTTCTAGATGGATTACAGATAAACTGTTGTTAATGGTTTTCAATGTTGTCCTGTACTCTTCAGACAAAAGTCCTGAGTGAAAGCCTGGGCATTGGCATCGATGTCGCTAATCATAGGTAAGTAATTTTATAAGTAAGATCAATGAAATATTCTGTAAAACATATTAAAATACTACTCTATTCTACATAAGATGGAAAGTTAAATTCAGATAAATAATTATGTTCCCATAAACTTTCTCCGTAAAGAAAAAAAAAACACATTTCGCACGCGTTTTCAAAGGAAATAATTTTTCGTAAAAATTAAATTACAAAATATAAGCGAAAATTTTCTCCAATTATATTTTTATAGATGAAATTTTACAACACCCCTACTATAGGCACTCATAATCGTAAAGCAAAAATTTGCGCACCGCTGAATAGTTCCGAAAATTTAATTAACTTCTTTTATGAAAGCTACAAAATTACTCTCAAAGGTTAATCTGAAAATTAAGCGTTAAATTTATTGTATAGATATACATAAACATATATATGTTTGTACAGTACTCGATTTGCTACATAAGTATTATACTTAGATAGGAGCTAGAAGAACAATGACTTCAATTCTTTAATCAAAAATGTGTAAAACCTTTTATGACGCTTCCTGAGGCATCCAAATGGAGTATGTTCATTTATTATTGAAGTTTTTGCTTGTCTTATTCAAGTTTTCATTCATATTCCACACATTTATACCCTTAGTTTATAGAAGTGGAATGGGTTGTGGGTAGGTTAAATAATAGAGAGAGATGTATATTGTATATGAAACAAAAATGTATAACATTTGGAAAGTTTTATTTATTTAAAATATTTCTCTATATACATGCATCACACTTTTTGCTAGATATAGTAAGTATAGTATTCTTCTCCCCCACTTCCCCTCCATTCCAAAAACCCTTCAATTGTATGTGCATATATATAAATATTTATCGAATGTTAAATAAATTTTCATTTACTTGATATGCTTTTATTTTCGGGGTTATGGAGGGTTGAAGTTTTTCAAACGGAGATATATTTCATTGTTTCCGATTTGGCTACGTGTGAATGAATATATCGTCATTTTTAAAAGGGAGAACAAATTTAATTCATTACACGGGTACGTGAAAGGGGCGTAATAAATAGCAAAATAAGAATGCGTGAATTTTATAGCAATGACTATTTTTTGTATTGTTTTTTTTATACACACTCTCTCTCTCTTTCTATCTCTTTGCGAAAGGGATTTCGTCGATACAAATGGGAAATCATATAGAAAATGTAGCCCAAACCCATTGTGCGGTAGCCAACCTACGCTTCAAGTGTTTTAAATTATAAATAATGATTGAAAATTGAAAAAAATATGTTAAGAGATTGCCAAAGTCCCAAAGTATTATAGAATACATATAATGTTAAGGTTAATGGTGATTATAGAGTTCATCTGTATACCCAAGCCTCTATAAGCCTATTGTGTATAAGATAACATTTTCGCTGATGATTATTTTATTATCAATTGAAATTGTTTTGATGTAATCATGAAGTGTCTTTTAATTTAATTAAATATTGTTTGTGGTCTCTAAACCGTATATAATGCACAAACTGTTATTGATTTTAAATGAAAATTGTCCGTAACTAGATTTATTGTCATAAATTTAAGTCAACAAACAAATACTCCTAACTATTTGGTTAATTTGGTATAGGAAACATAACCACTTAGCTTAAAAAATGTGTTTTAACATTTCATCGCTAAATGTAAGATAAATCCGTATTCAGATAATTCGGTACAAATATTCCATTCTTCTTAACATAAATGAAAGTAAGATTTTCCTTTTCAAAATATATTGGAGGAAATTGATTCTAGGCCCGAATCTTTGTGCTCCGAATCAACCGCAAACCCTAGAATTCCTAATATAATCTTTACATACTAATAAAAAAACGCTTCACATTATATGCACGTCATATAGAATTTTCATAAATAAAGATTTTTCTCGCACGCTATAAAACCGCATTGTATTGTAATGAATGGCTAGACTGGACCAACTGATTAATAAACTGCACCATAGAAAATTTTGAAAAAGTTATTCTCAGATAAAAGCATTATAATAAAATGAATATGAATTTCTTTAGATCAAATGGTGACATCCAAATATGTAACGCTAAAGAAATTAATTAACAGCAATAAATAAACATTTACCTCGTATTTAGAATAATGTTCGCGTGAAGCGAGCAAAACATTTTTGACAATAATAAACAATTAACTAACATTTTCTTTGATAAAAATGATAATATTTTTGCCATCTCAATAAATTCTCTACTATATAACAAAACAAGACAAAACATTAATAAATTAGTTCGCGAAAATTCGCAACCCAAATAACTCATAAAAAGTTGTAATAACAATTAATTTAACCGGTATTTTTGTATATAAAAAAAAAATTAACTAAAAAAAAGATAAATGGTATTTGTCATAGGTATTAAATGATTTTCAGATGTTTTGTTGTTGTAGTAAGTATCTTTACTTTAGGTAATAGTGACAAGAAAAAAATGGCAAAAATTACTTTTAGTTTTTTTTTTGTGTGTATAGATTATGTATTATTAATTGTAAATGTATATCGATCAAACAACTTCAGTGTCTCTATATGCTTGAAATTGAAAATATACCTACATACAAAATAAAATTAAATGATTTGCAAATTATACATATCCGTTGTGGTTTGAGGTTGATTTTAATTACAAACCAGTCTTTACTAAACATATCCATATACCCATTGTTGTTGTTACCCAAGAACCAAGAACAAAAATCGTTCTTCAAGTGCATTTTACTCACCATAACCAGGTAGGTTATGTGGATAAACCACACATAAATAAAATCGCGCACAACTTAATAAAATGCGAATTTTATGGGAGGGAGTACTTAACAAAATCATATCTCTGTAACGGTCAAATCGGTAATTCCCTTTCATTTTTGTATCCAGATTGAAAGTCTAATATTTTTTTTTTTATTCCATAGTATGTATGTATCCACTACCTCTATATACTTACTTCAGTTAATATTGTTTCCATCATTATTCTTATGTATAATGAGCTCACGTTATAATAGTGAACCATCAGAACGTATCGGTAAGACGCTGAAGTAACATCGTAATTACAGCGGTGCAGGCTCAAGTCCTATAGTGTTAACTTCAGAAACGAGTTCAGTCGTGACGACCGTTTTATGACCACTTAGTCGGTTAGTAGTTGTATAGAAAATAGAAATATTCCTTATTTATTTAAAACAAATATGTGTTTGTGTAATTAGTGCAGAATTTATTGTGCTTTTAATTGAATTTACAAATTAAGTGTTTTTAATTGTTTTGTAGGTCCGAAGTGAACTTCATTGACAAATTTTTAATTGGGATTACCTATACGTTTTAAGGTCGTATAATTTAAAATTAAGTGAGTATATTTTTTAGTTGATTATATTTTTAGCTTTTAGTACAATACAAATTTTTATTATTAATTTAATAAGGTAAAATTTGTGCACAAAATTTGAGAACAAATGTTGCTAATTATTTTCGATTCGATTAATTTCACATTAAACAAAAAAAAAAAAAATTGGCGAATAGGACAATTCGATAACACTGTTCCTTCACTAATTGTTGCACCCGACCAAAGTTACCATTAATGTTATTATAGAACTGGATCCACATAATATAATTATTCGCCCTCACTAGTTTCTATAGTTTCATGGCCTGTCTTCGTTTAGTAGTGTTATGTGTCAAGTGTCAATATAAGAGATAATTATCGTTATCGGGGTCACCAACTTTATAATATATTTTTAAATGTATAAAATGTTATCATATTTAGCTGTGTTGTTTTAAAGATTAATTGAAGAGACATTTTTATACTAAGAGTTCTTTGAATAGTGGTATATACACTGTTGTTGGTATAGTATAACATTCCTTTAGTTATTTTAGGATTTTTGGCAAAATTAAATAAAACAGCGGCATGTTTGTTTCGGTTTATGTTGCGGTTAATTATTTGAATTATTTTAAATTCATAAATATTCTTAATAATAAAATTATTTTGCCGTTCACCTTGAAAATATGAATATTTATATAGCACAACATTGTGTATGTACTTACCTTCCTTATAATAAATATGTATATAAAATAATATATAAATGTAGACACTGATCCTGGGTTAAGTCACGATACAATATCTTTTACTTAAACTCTTTAATATAAGACAATGCCATTGTTTCAAATGTTTATTACACAGTATTTGCATAAAAGGCTATGTACTAAAATGTAAACAGAAACAATACGGAAAGCAATTCCTATTTCGATGCTTTTCTATATAATATCCGGACATTTCTATAGAAAACACGAATTTTGTGGATCACATTGATTAAAGTTGTCTGTCTATAGTATATCTAAATGTCGTTTGCTTTTAATTACGTTAGAAAGCTGTTATCAAACAGTACATACTTCCGTCAAATCAATATTCTTCAGAAAGAGAGGAGAGAGAAAAATAAATGTTAAATAAAAGGATTATTAAATGACTGACATAGAGATGAGGAAGATTTTATATAAGGAAAATGCTAATTTTTTGGTAGTTACATTAAAAAATATTACTATTTCAAATAAAGATTGCTGGTGATAAGAGGAACTGAATGAATTTTTAGTACTTTCATTGAATATATTTGATAGCATTTATTTTGACTCGTTTCATATATTTAAAATTAATTTCCTTTATGTCGACTATAAGATCTGACTATGAGACACTTTTGAGATGTCCGTTCCTTTTCCGAAAAGAATCAATATCAAATTCTTTTCAAAAGAACTTTGTATGATTCTAAAATCATATACTCTACGGTCAACTTCGGTTTATTACCGTTTCGAAAACTTTTCTCCAAAAGTTCCTTACAGTACTGTCAAATGAAAATAGATTGGTACATACATATAGTATATATAAAATAAATTACATTTTTAACAATTTCATTTTAAAAGAATGGAACAAGAATCTATAAAGAATGATGTTGTTTTAGAGCTAAAGTTAGATTATTGTAGAATTTGGATGTTTCCAAAAATAATGTTTATTCTTATTAAAGAAAATTTGAGAATGTGTACGGAATTTTGATATTTGATAAGTTGTTAAGAACTCTATATATGTAAGTATATACTACATACTATCGATTTTTAAAAAAACCCTTTATTTATCATGAGTTTTAAGAGAGTTCTTTAAGAACGTTACAAGAATCTTATCTCTGTTAATTACGTCTCAGCCCCCATTACCATTTCTATTTTTATTAATTGCCATGAACATGAAACTCACCATTTCGACTCTTCATTTAAACCTTATCGCTTGTGTACAAGACAATTACCCTATACAAACATAATAGGTATTTAATTTTCAAAGCATCTTGATAATCATTTAAAAACATTCTCGGTATGTAACCACAATAAAACTTCAATAAAGTCGTGATATGTTTATTTGTAATTTTATTTTTATGTAAATCCCCTTAAAAACCATTATTTATGTTTTTTTTATACTTGAAGAACGCATTCTTAACATTTTAATTACACAATTAGAACCCAGAATATATGCATGTAAACATCAGCATTTTATTTTCCTTAATTCACTTGCAGTTTTATTACACGCAGGCCAACCATCTAGTTTTGTACGTTTTATTCAAATGTCCAATTAAATGTTGCATTGTTTAATTATAGTGGCTCATTATCGTGTTAATGTACCCAATAATTACATTGCATGCCACTTTTAGATAGATTATTCAACTATAATTATTTTAGTTCAATCAACCTTTTGAATATTGAAAATGAAGGCTAAAATATTTATATTCAAATGAGTTTAGGCTCCTAATTTTCTTTAAAATCATAGGTATTAGGTTACATAAGTATGTAGGTAGATTTAGTAAACAATATTTACTGCGGTGATATTTAGTACTTTTTCATAAAATGTATACGTTTCGATACTTTATTTTGCATAATAATTTCATAACACACTTTTGGCGCCAATTTATCATTGATATCTATGTATGTACTTCAATTTCAAACAGTTTATTTCATACCATATAGAATGTATGTACCTTGTACCTATATACTTAGTATATATGAAGGAAAAAATACTTTTTACAGAATTGCCCAAATCAATAAACATTTTTTTTTTTTTTTGAAGAAAAACAAATTCGTCTATTATAAGAAGGATTTATCGAACATTATGGAATAAAATACTGATAAAAAGAAATATAAAATTATACCTTTCAGAAGCATATTCATACATAGCTTTAATAAAAAATTTATTCCAAAAGCACAAAATATTTTATTTAAAAAAGAAATAGAACAATTTTCCAAACCAAATAAAATTCATTTATCACTACATTAATATGGCTCCTCTCCATTTTCTTATTATAATTTTATGATATAAAAAAATGTACATGCAAATTGAATATAATTTTTCTTATATCTTATATATATACATATATATAAATTTTACTGGTGAATCATATTATATTTGCAAATATACAAAAAAAAAAAACTTGCATACCAGATCCCCATATTTTACATTTAACTTGATAAAATTTAAATTTTCCTTATTTAGTTAGGAATTTCCAGAAAATCCAAAAACATTTTCATGTTGTCTAATGAGCACAAGGAAAAAACATATTCGTTGATGCTCTTTAAAACATTTGTTCTTTTTTTTTTTTATTTAATGAAATGACATCTCTCTGTGTGGGCGAATTGTACCTACTTCTTCTGTATTTTTAAAATGATAAAACTAATTTGATTTTTTTAATTAAACATTTTGTTTATTGAGAAAAAATTAACTTAAATAAAAATATAGTGCATTATAGTCCAATCGAAGTATAAGCAAGTAATAATAAATTTAACTCAAAAGATTAGAAACAAACAATTTTAATAAAAAAAAAACAACGAAAAGTTTGCCGTTCCTAGTGATTAGCAAAATCAGTCTGTTTTGCAACACCAAGACTCCTCTACAAAAAAAAAGAGACTAAGACCAAGACCCAATGTGCAAGATCAAAGCCAAGACTCAATGTGCAAGACCAAGATTTATACAAAAACAAAAAAGACCTAGACCCAATGTACAAAACTAAAACTAAGACCAAGGCCTAATGTGCAAGACTAAGACATCTTCTACAAAAACAAGACCAAGACCTAGACTCAATGTGGAAGACCAAGACTGCTGTGGTCAAATTATTATATAAAAATCGTATTTAGAAATTTTTAAAAATCTCACAAGGATTCCAATTTTCTACAGACTACCCTCAATTACCTACAGTATACAGAGTGCATCAAAGTGTATACTTAACATTAAAGGATTTTATAAAAAAATAAAATTAATTTAAATGTACCTAATGTCCTTCAGAATAGTTCTATATTTCTGTATACTTAACCGTACCGTTATAATTTAATTCAATAAATTTCTCTTTGATGGTAACGAACTTGCATAATATTTAAGTAGCATCACATATATAAGTGCATTATGCATTTTTATTTAAATATAAAAAGAAACGTCCAACTATATATTTATAATTATGTATATACTTTGATGGCTTTAATATTTTCTTAGACAAAATTTGAATCAATCGCGTTCATTAGTAACTTATAAGTAGAGACATCTTTTCATGAACATTCGCTGTTTTTTCTCTCATACAGAATCATAATAAATAATAAAATTACATTATGTGAGTTCAATAATATTTAACTCTGATCAAAATAAATATATTCAATCAATAGAGCTAATCAATACAGTTTTTCAACAAAAATTGTATTGACATGTATTTCAAACACGCTGATAGATGCCCTATAATACTTGGAAAAAAGGTACATTGTATTGAATATGGGTAATTATCGTTAATGACTAAAATAGATAATAATAACATTTTTTCCTGTTGTCTTCCAGAAGCATAGTGGGCACATATTTTATACTTATACATATTACTTTTACCAGTTCCATTACCTTAGCTAAACCTTGCAACCATGCAACAAATTATCAAATATTTTTACTGAAGTAATGCTCTATATGCCATAGAGTCTATGACATCACAAGTGTATGCCGAACTATCCGGTCCCAGTTCAATCATACCACATACATATATGCATTGGACAAATTGCTTTGGTCGAGCGTGTGAGTGGAACTTTTCCACTCCAAAGGCAAGCACTGAAATGCACCACTGATACTTAGTTATAAAATAGAAGAAAAAGTGAATTAAGAAATTGGATAAATGGAGATATAAATTTAAAATCGAAGTTCTGGATATTTAATTTCCTAAGGATATTCTCGAAATTTAAATTCTCTCAGCGAAGCAAGCAAACATCTCGACGCAAATTAGTTTTCCATTTTTAAAATTCTTCCGCTCATGATCGATAAAATATTTTTTTTTGTTTGCGGTCATTCTTTGCTTTGCTTAAAAATGTTTCAATAATTATTATTTCGCTAATTATGTACTAATTAATATTCTACATTAAATATATTAAAACAAGCTCATCATCATCATAATTGTTTTGAATGAACATTTCCATAATGAACATTGCACATTTAAATTTTATTAATTATTCATACATAATTTAATAAAATAGCGAAAATATTATTTTTGCTCTTTACATTAATAACACACTAATTCATATACTATATGGGTTCATTTGCATATAATGTATTTTCAATATTGATTTATTGACTGTTTGTCTGCATCATGAAAATTTAATTTTTTGTTAGATTCAATCAATTATTGTGTGTAGGCTGTAGGCAGAATAGGTACTGTAAATACGGATGTTCAATACCAGTTAATTGATACATGGATGAGCTCATTATACATATGAAATGTTAATTAGTTTATATACTGTGAAAAGAACACATTAATAAATTATGCGCACATAGCAAATTCTTTGATTTCATTTGAATCTTACCGTTACCATGTTAAGCAATATTTTTAATGTTCGTCAGATAAATCATAGCCTAATCAAAACTATGAGCAGAATCAGCAGGCCGATTTTCAACGCATCACACAGTACGATGATGGAAATGAATCGCTCGGTTGATAATTTGCTTTTTTTGTTAATTTTCATTGAATCGAAAAAAAAATACAAGTACCTACTGCTTTTCCAAATCGATTTACTTTTTTTTAAAAATTTTTTTGTTAAATATACTGTTTTTGGATCTGTTATGTATGGAGCATGAACTCCAAGAAGTTCTTAGTTCAGTTTTAATTTTGGACGCTTAAATTCAACTTGGCAAAATTGATTCTAGTTTTGTATACTGCGTTTTATCAAGATTTCAAAGACGCCTTTCTTTCGAATCATTCCAATTTATAAACATTTTTTCATCTTTCTGCTTCCGTTTTGTTGGAATTTATGTTACTCAAAAAAAAAGTGGAGGTTGCCATATTTCGAACTGATTTCACGGGTTTCCGACAAAAAAAGTGTGAAATTGATTGTGCGGCTAAAGCTTTTTTATAGTGATTTTCGGGATGTACGTTGACAGAGACTACATATCTAAGGAAAAAACGATGGCAAAATGGCAAAAAAAATGGTCAATTTTATAAAAAACAAACTTTGAGAACTCTAAAAGCTTATCCCTTTACAACCAAAAATATAAACTAAGGGTTGAAATGAGAAATGAAATAATCCCCAAATAAAATTCTAAAAATGTTTTCTTTAGTGGTCATCAGAGAGAGATTTAATAATATCGCTATTCGGTTCATTCAATACATAAATATATAACTTATAGGATATGTATGTAGGAATGTAGGGACTATTTTATGTCAGGTGGCAGGACATTTCTGATTAAATTACCTATGTTATATATTTTTTAATAATTTACAATAATCGTATTTCCATGACCGACCAGTTGATATACATATACATACATACTTACATAGGTCTACCCTTTAACCTTTTATACGAATTTTCAAATCAATGACCATAAAAGCTCATAATTCGTCTTGATATCATCAGAGATATAGGCCGAGCCCGAGTTAGAAAAATATGAAAATCATCCTGACTTTTTGTTTCCTTCCAAAATAGACTTGATAAAACCAAATTATATAACCATTGCTATTTTGAAAAAAAAAAAAAAAATATTTGCAATCTCATTATAACAGATATAACCAGAGAGGTGTATCTCTATCCAAAAAACCTCAATCAAAGTCTATCAAAAAAAAAAAAAAAAACATATTTGTATCTCAATGTATGTCATGCCATGTCATAGATATGGGGGAAAAACCCACATTATGTATGGTGGGCACACACACACACACACACAGTACCTTTGGATTTAAGTTCTTTTTCTATGGTCTTTTACTTGAAAAATTTTACTTTTGCCCATTAATTAATCACCTAATCCTTAATATCCGGGTAATAAAAATCCTGCCATATATACAACATATACCCAAAAAAGATCCAATTAGATATAGCCGCCTTTATATAAGAAAATGTCTATCTTTCTATATATATTAGGTATGTATGTAGTAAGAAGTAAGATGTAAGCGTAAGGTATAAAGATGAAATCTCTTGGACACATAAGTAAATAAATCTCTTTGTTCGCCTCATATTGTTAAATGCCTGACAGCACTTCCGTCTCAACATTTATTGCCATCAATATTTGCAAAGTTTAACAATTTTGTGGCGTTTAATTCAAGGTTAGATATTGTCTTTTTTTGTTTTTGTTTCATTCTCTTTTCTTTTAATTATCCATAGACATAATCTCTGTCTCCCTTTATTTATGTTTGATTTACTTGAATAATTGATTATACGGTACTTAAGTCTTTCAATTTATTACGTAATGTAATTAGTATATCGTTAACATATTACAGTGCGTTATGCATTAGTGCAAATCTAAGTCAATATAAATATTGATATGGTTGGGCATAGTCATAAAAAAAACGGCGAAATATTCCGCTAGAATCGAAGATAAATTCCTTGACATTACACAATAATGTGTGAATAATTGATTTCAGACGTTCAAATACTTTGAAGGTATACATATAATAAGACGTCTGACAATTTTTGTTCAATTACGTAATTGGAAATATTATACACAGGGAACAAAAAAAAAATTGATAACCGAGTCGGTTAAACCGGTTAATTATTTTAGAAAAAGCGATACGTGCGTTACAATGTAATTTTTTTTACAGTTATTTGTATGCATTTTTATAATCATTGGCAATAGACAATTAGTGAAACGTAAGAATTGAAACTAATTTATGTACATATGTAGATTGGACCACGGAAAATTTTGCAAAATATTAGGGGCGTTTTTTATGTGCTGATATTGATCGTGTCGGAACAGCTGTGTACTCAGGAATCTGACGTAAAATAACGACAAAAACTATAGGAAATGATCATTGATGTGTCAATTCTCTTAGTGATAAGTAATTTTAAAAACAAACATTCCGGATAGAGAATCGTATAACAAAGACCAGTCATAGCACTCTTCTTCAGCGAGGGAAATATAGGGCGGATACCGATCAATCGCTCTACGATATATTAACCATGTATTGTTTGTATGTATATGTTTGAGACGGCTCCGTAAGTCCCAAAATCCATTTATATGAACTCTAAGCTCATTTTCGTTATAAACTTCACAGGCTAGAACTAAACTTAGGTAGGGTAAGGTAAAGTGAAGCATAATTTTATCTTCAAAAACTTCGCTGACTGAAACGAAATATATCAGATCAAAATGGATATGATAACAAAATTTTATACCCAAGCTCCGAAAATTGCGATTCTTCCATTATCTCTGTCTCATGTCTAGTATTTAAAGTTTATAATTGTTCCTTAAATTTTATCATATTCTAAAGTGATTTTTAGCTTTGTTAAAAAATATGAAATTATTTAGTTTTATGCATCTCTAGAAGAACAATGAAGTGAAGTGAAGAAAATTGAGTCATTGGATAGAATGATCGTTTTTAATAAGTTTGGCGTATTTAACTCAATAAAACGGAATTTTGCAGTTGCGTCGTTGTTCTTCTGAAGGTGCGACATGTGCCCGTTATTACATTACATTATTTAACTCAACTAAACCGATAATAAATCTATTTTTAATTCCATTCAATATCCTTTTTATTTTATTTTTAGAACAGTAAATAATGCTCCCAATATTTAAAAAGCTAGGATTTCTATACGATTCCTATGTTTTGGGCATTTTGACTGTTGGTTATGTTCTCGGTGAACTTGGTCACTATCTAATTGGTGTAACATCCAAACAGACAGCAATAGAACTTGATTATGGTGATCATGCATGCCAACAAAATGCAACCGAATTCAGTCGAATCGATTTACCCATTCAATGCAGTGAAGTTGCCAATGAAACAACGTGAGTATATTTTCTTTTCGTTTTTTTGTCTAGAAGGTCTAAAAACGGAAAAAAAATCTAAATATCTGTCTTATCAGATGTATGAATCTTAATGTTAACGGTACTGGGTATTGTGAATGGAATTACAATGGTCTTGGCTTGGACTATCAATTACTGGCTGGACCAAGTTTTATCTTAGTTTTTACAATCGTAGGAATTGTGATGGGCGTGTTGGCTGATAAATATAATCGAGTTAAAATGCTGTCCGTATGTACAGTGGTATTTTCGGTGGCTATTGTTCTGCAGGGATCGGTAAAAGAGTATTGGCATTTGGTTGTATTGAGAATGATTATGGCTGCTGGGTATGCGATTGACTTATTTTCTCATTAGTTGAATTTTAGTTATTTAAAACAAAATCTAGGGAATCAGGATGTAATCCTATGGCCACGGGTATTATGTCGGATATTTTTCCTGAGGAAAAGAGAGCTCTTGTAATGGCAATATTTAACTGGGGTATTTATGGTGGATATGGAATAGCTTTTCCAGTTGGTCGATATATTACCAGATTAAACTTATGGGATTTGGTGAGTGATGATCATACAAGAAAGAAAAAAATATGTTATTTTGATTATTCGACCAGGGCTGGAGAATTTGCTATTATGGTACTGGTGTTCTTGCAATTATAGTTGCTGTTCTAACTGGAACTACACTCAAAGAACCAGAACGACAATCAATTGGTGAAGAGAACACCAACCAATCGACAACACCAACAAAAGTTTCTCTATGGAAAGTTCTAACACAGCCTCGTATTTTGGTGTTAGTATTTGCTGCCTCAATACGTCACTGTGGTGGCATGACATTTGCCTACAATGCCGACCTGTACTATAATATTTATTTTCCGGATGTTGATTTGGGTTGGTGGTTATTTGGCGTGACCATTATAATTGGCAGTATTGGTGTTGTTGTTGGTGGTATTGTCTCGGATAAAATTGTTGCGAAAATGGGCATTAAATCACGTGTTGCTGTATTGGCCATAAGCCAATTGATCGCTACGCCATTTGCATTTGGCTCGGTATATTTTGAACCTGTTTGGGCAATGATTACGTTGGGAATTAGTTATTTCTTTGGTAAGTGAATTATTTATCGTAAATTATAAAGATTTCACTTATGAATCAATCATTTAATTTATAGCTGAAATGTGGTTTGGTATTGTTTTTGCTATTCTTGTTGAAATCGTACCGGTTCAGGTGCGTTCGACCACTGTGGGAATATTTTTATTTGTCATGAACAACATTGGAGGAAATCTTCCAATTCTAGTTGATCCAGTTGCTAAATCGATTGGATACAGAGGATCCATTTCTATTTTTTATGCTGGCTTTTATGCAATTAGTAAGTCTTGTATACATGTACATATATATTTTAGAAAACCTGTTTTACGCATTTAAAAAAGTCTTAAATCGATTGTTGCGTTTCCCATTGTATTTAAATAATTTAATTAACATTTTAGGTTCCGTATTATTTTTCATCAATATATTTTTAATGGAAGTCGAGCCACCCAGCCAAAAAGCTACTTCGCAACAACCGAAAATTTCACGTGATTCAGGTCATGACAATAGTGTATTTGCCGATGAGAATGGAATTCCATATTTATCGAATGGTCGACATCAAACTCAAGAATTGTCTCTTAAAAATTTCGAAAATAGTAAACTGTGATTTTGTTGTTTATTTTTTTTTTTATTTTTAAATAATTTGTTTTATGTAAATATATTTTTTTTTAGTTTAGTAATTGTAATATTAAACTAAAAATAAGAAAATTTTCTGTATAATTTTGTACAAAAGATAATAGTACTAATAAAACACTACTTTTTCTATGAAAAAAAATGTTTTGTTGTTTCTTTTAAATAAATTCCCTGTTCCTTTAATTTTTAATTGTTGATTCTTCATCATAAGCCTAAAATTGTTTCAGATTATTTCATACAAGAAAAAAGTCACGCTTCGCTTCTGTGTAAATTAAAAATTTCTGATGAAATATTTTTTTTACAATTAGCGAATTCTAAACCAAATAACGTAAAAAAATAAAAATTTCAAAAATCAGTACGAATTTACATAAAGTGCTATCTATTCAATATACAACATTTTATCACTTCACCCAATGTTTAATCCAACGATAATGTAGTTTTGACAACGACATCATGCTAACGTTAACCAAATCAACTTGACAGCTGTTTTTACCGGAAACTTTGGACTAAAAATTTTAAAAATCTACGAATTCAAATTAAAAAAATCCTCAACATAAACCAATTAACAAATGATGCTATACTACCTTTTATTACTTCACCCAATGCCTAATCCAACGATAATGTAGATTTGACAACGACATCTCACTAACGTAAACCAAATCAATTTTACAGCTGTTTTTACCGCATCTTTCATAAAAAAAAACTTTTATTTCAAGTTTCAGCCTCCCTTCATCACTTGGCTTTAGTCTTCTTCGGAGAATAGATTGAAAGCTGCGTTGATTAAGGTTTTGTTTTTAATTAAAAGTGATCAGTATCAATTTTATATTATCAAATTATGTAAATAAAGTGCTGAATTGTCTGTTTAATTGTTTAACAATAGTTGGTGTTTGCATTTATTTTGTATTATTGAATTATTCTTATTATAAATTTGTGACAATGTGAAAGTACACTAGATCTATTAATTTACCCGGTGTACATTTTTTTTCGCCCTCTATGGGCGACATTGCCCGTTAAAACTTTTTATAGTTGGTGTCTTAAAAATAAATATTTTCATAATACAAACATTAAAGACAATAAATGTGTAAAGAAAACTTGGAGCCACAATCCGGTGACGGAGGTACTTATTTTTTTATTTTAGACAAATATATATACATATATATGTATGTATGTGCCTGAGTGAATTAATGAGAATTTTTAAATTTAACTTTTATTTAGAAATTATTTGGGCTGAAACATACTTTAGGGAATCTATGAGGGGGAGGGGAAGGTGGGAGCTAAACTTTCGTATACCGGACACCGAGCTGGAGGATTTCTTGGGATTTCTATGGGAACTTTTTCGGTGGCCCCTCCCCTGCTCTCCGGGGGTGATTTAAAATTTGTATGGAGAAATGCTAAAATTTTTACTTTTTTTCAAAAGTGGGGGAAATGGAAACGTAGATTACTTGCGAAGCCATAAGTTGCTAATAGGAAAGGGGGTTTATTTTGGCAGGCCCGGCAGGTACTAGCAAAACGTATGTTTCTAGCGTATCTGTAAGCTTCCCCCTCCTTAAGTTAATAAAATTATTTCTTTTTTTTTTGCATTCATACAAAATTTGCCAGGGGAAGGTTGCCATCCGAAAACTCTGGAAAGAAGTTAGTAAGGAGTCATCTTCTACTCCCGCAGTTTTCAAATTAAAAAAAAATATTTTACATTTTGCCATACAAACTTTAAACCTCTCTGTAGTCTCTTCCGCCCTCCTCAATCGCCAAAAAGTGCCCATAGATAGGTAAGTTGAGAGGAGCTTTCGTTATGAATCAATTTTGGTCGATTAAAAAACACAAATTTTATAATTTTTAACGAATCGCATGCTCGCCACTGTATATAACATCTCGATATCGCATGATTCCTATAACTTTTCAGTTTTTTGCTTATGAACATTTTACTCAATGGCGTATAGCTCCATATAATAATAGGACGATATATACTGCACGAAGGGGAATATCGATTGATAAGCTCACAAATGTTTTAAGTGCACTTTTGGGTGAAATTGAGTTAACTGCATTTTCCAAGCCTTCAACATGTTAACTGCCTAGTGTGCAGTTTTTGTAAGTAAGTAACCAATAATAGCTGCTCAAGACACTGTTGAGAGTGCGACTTACCTATTTACGGACTACCACTTCGAAACACGAAATTTACGTTCCTGTAAAATAACTTATTTGGCACTTAATACATATGTGAGATTAACCATCGATATAATCTTCACAAGTCGATTCCAGCCGAAAATCTATATAGATGAACAAATCTTTATAGACGAAATTTGGAAAAAGGATTAGATAGATTGCTTTTGTTTCACTCATTTTGATATTTATATTGGCCGCTCGGTAAACCAGAATTTAATGAATCTACCTATGTTAAAGTATTATCGGTTTGTTTAAATTGAATTGTGTTTGCTTTTGTTTATACGTATATTTTGTATATATTATTGTTTGTTTGTTTTATAATATGCATGTTTATTTTTTTTCAATATACAACCAAGTTCACCAGATAATTTTCGAATAGGTTCATAGATTACGCTAGCCACAGGCCTCCCCTTATGTTTAATCCAACACTGTAATTTCATACAAATCTTTCAATTTCAAAATACTTTTTGTAAAAAACGTAATAAATTAGCTTTGAAATATATTGTTTTAAAACTGTATATTACTTAAATTATTTGGGATTTGCAGTTTTTTTTTAAAAATATACTTCTTAGGTTTTGTGTTGTCTTTTAATAAAGGAGAAAAGGTTGGTACTTTCCTACATTGTATAGGTACTAACATTTAATTCCTCTTCCACTTCATAGAAACAAAATATTTTGAAAGCTTTTAGATGGGCGGAGCGACAAAATCAGCCAAATTATTTTTCTAGTGTAGGTATAATAAGAAATTCAAAGGCTCTGCTAATTTAATTCATCCTATCACGTCACCCTACACCTACACATCTTTCTAATTAATTTTCTTTTTAAAAGAAAAATGAATGTTTTTCAATTTATTAGAAGTAAACATCAAATTCAATTACACAGATTTATATATACCCGTATGATGTTATTCAAAGGGTATTATAACTTTGCTATGAAGTTTGTAACGCCCCTCCATATTTATCGTGGGGAAAAAATGTAACACGTGAAATTGTACCTCGAAAGTATTTTGTCCGTCCGTTATTAATAAATCAAAAAGTTCTACGACATACCGTTATGGCGCTACAATCAATCTTATGTCATTACAAAATTGACCGTTGAAACATTTGCACTTGTAACTTCCATAAAACAGCTAGGAAATCCACATTTTTAGGTTTCATTTAAAGATGAATATTTCCTCCCTGATTTGCGGTTCAATAATTCTACATTCATGACATACTGTTTGAAAAAAATAAAGGAAAACTTTTAAAGTGCAAACAAATTTACGAAATCTTAAAGAACAGTTCTATGTGTTTCTCAAAATTTTTCCTAATTACCAAATTTCTACCACCTACCTAATTTTTTTGCTTAAACAATTTGAAAGAGAATGTTATTTTGCTTAAAATTATCCTTATTAATTTTTTCATTATTTCGTATATTTTAGTAATTATTTCTATTAAATTATTCCTTCTTTGGTTTTGTATGCTTTCATTCCAAATATCAATAGACATCATACATCCGACATCTCTACTATATAAATCGTTTCCTTATAACCTACTATTATTGATGCCTTTCCTTGTATTATATTTCTCACTCCTCATCAAACAAAATGTTTTGTCTCTATTAAAACTAAACAAAAGATTATTTATGCATACTGGCTCTACGTCCAAGTACTCAATACCAACAACGAATAGTATTCGATGCAAATAAGGATACCCACGATACTGTGTATACCCATAAAAAACGTATACACACTTTGTATGGATATATGTGTAGATGTGTTTTTTAGCCTCTTTTTCAATTTTTTTTTTGCTAACACTGACGGCCTAACATTTTTATTTCTCGAAAAAGCTTTCTAACAATAAAAGAATTATTCTTTAATAGGTTCTCTTGGCGAAATTAAAACATAACCAGTCTAATTAGTGTTAGGGGGAGAAGAAATCCTTTTTTTGTAGTTGTGTGATGTTCCCTTATTTTAACTATAGAATAAAGGAGATGGCCCCCTATTATAGAGCTATAAAAATGAATACTTGAAAACAGGAAAAAAATACGTTTTCACGAAAAAATTGTACATAAGGGGGTGAAAGGGGTGAGGTGATTTTGTCCATTCTTAATATTAGCCTCCCCGGGCACATACACGGAAAATGGTATTTTTCATATTGTTTTTTTATATCAAGTGTATGCTATAAATACCTCAATTTCATTGGTTCGAAAACGAACTTGCGTTAGCGCAAAAGAGGTTTTAGTGATTTACAAGCTGTATTGTATTTTATTCAATAAAAAATGTCCGGTTACTCACGAATCCCCAAAGTATCAAACTTGCACAGCAACCACTTAACCGGTAAAACAAAATATAAAATGAACATATATGTAGGTATTTTGGTTATCAAGCGACAAAGTCTAGGTTGCATAAAATGATAAATGAACTTATTTTTCACATAGAGACTGTTGCCATCTATTCAAATGATTTTTCAAATTTTTGTAGCAAATACAATTTTTTTTATGGTAATGCAGATATACCGATGGATTTTGTCGTTTCCAGTTCGGGTAAAAAGTACAGTCGTCTAGTTAATTTGCAATGTTAGGCGACTTGTTTGTATGTATGTGTGATTTTAAATTTTAGGACGTAAATTGATTGGTTATAAAATTGTACAGTAGATCCAATATTTTTTTAAAGCTAAGCAATTTTTTCGACACTTGCGTTTAATATTTCAGTTAAGTTGGATTTCACTGAGAAATAAAGCAGGATATAAATACAAATTAAATTGTAATAAGAGCGTCCCAGTGACGGCTAACTTTGTTAGTTCAATTTTTGCTGTAATTTACAAAATCGAGTATTTTTTATGGGAGTATTTTTAAACTTTTACAATAAAACAACGTGTGTGACGAAAAACATTTCTTTGTGGTTTTTTGTTTGACAGCTAACCAAAAAGTAAAAGCTGCTGTGACTTTTTTTAGATTTCCCAATTACACTAATTAAAATAATTAATAAATCTGCATTCATATGTGTATTGGAAGCATTGGCGACACCAATAACAACTCTTCAAACGCCGAAAAATATAAAACCTATAGGATCATATTCCTAATTTTCTAGATTCATATCTAATAAGAACAATATTTTACCAAAAACCAACTTTCTCTATTTGAACGTTTTGGTCTAGTGAACAAACCAACAATTTTTGGTGTTCACACAATTGCCAAAAAAACTCTACTTTAATTTAACTAAAATATCCAATCAAATCAATTTTCTACATGAAGCAAAGCTTCATTATGAATCTCTCATTCTAAGAAGTTACTTTCGATTTCCGATTACGTTGTTTTTTTAAGCGCAATTAAATCTTTAATATGGATACTGAAAGTGCCTACTCGACAGAAAGGAGTCTCTCGTATTTTGCATTTAACATTTTATTTGTGAGCCGAAAAAGTCCGTTCATACAAATAGGCAATGAAAAAGGGTAGTAATGAGCCTGGACCGTCATGTTCTAAAGTTAAATTGTATTACTTTTGTACATAAATAATCATGTAAGCAATTGATTTCTTTCCTATGGATTTATTTACCTTTTCCATTTCTTCAAAAATAAAATAATGTTTTTTCCTTATTGTACAGGTTGATTTAACTATTCATTTAATCATTTTTTAGGAAATTTTTTTTAATCCGGACTAGAACACCAATAATTTGGATTAACGCGGTTTTACTGTATAACTAAATTTTATAACGTAATTTTATGACGTAGGCGACACAGTATTGTTGTAGCGGAACACCCTTTGGAAAACACTGCAATAGTCTTTCAGTTGGGGATCGTTTTGCTTTCAATCAAACAGCAGAAATAAAAAAAACAATCATACCGAGTACCGACTACATTTTCCCATCTCAACGCATGTGTATAGTTTATGTATTTTCCCTGGTAAAGTTTTCCTGTTGTGGCGGCATCTTTCGATAGTATAATAAACTGATTTGTTCGTAAATTCGAAAAATAAGCTTATTTTTTGGATAGAAGAGAAATGAAAGAGAAGGGTCAACCTAGAGAGCAACATCGAAAACTACCATCGTTCAATGTTCAATATGACAAATTCAGTCAGTCTAAAAAGAGGATGAACATCGAAGCTGTTGATTTGGTGGTTTTTTAATGATACAAAGAAAAAATTTCATTGAAAAAGTGCAAATACATTTTTTTAATTATTAGGTAAATTTTCGATTTATTTAAATATGTACAAATAGTGATATGCTTAAATGTATAGTTATTACTTGTGTTATTATATTATAGGAACCTAATAATACTTATAAATAATTAATGATTGTGAAAAGAGGCGATTAATTATTGCAAACATAAGCTTCATAATAGCTTCATTTTTTTTTCTTTAAATGCCTATTACCAAAACATTATATAGATTTGTATTATGCCGTGAACAAATAAGTTCATTGCACCGAAATATGAAGTAATTGTTTTAAAAGGTGCATCGTAAAAATTCTACTATGGTGGAATTGGTTGAGTGTACATTTTTCGTTTATGGTTCTTGCCTTGTTGGCATTGCCTTATTATTAGATTAGAGGTATAGTCGATCAATTTTATAATCTCTCAAATAGGTTGAGTGTACGGAAGTTAATTCAGTTTGACTATAAAAGCCTAAAGATTTGAAAATGTCTTATACTAATTTTTTGTGAAAATTATTTTCTGTTAGTTTGAC